>JAKWBJ010000341.1:32500-115000 GCA_023159175.1 Wohlfahrtia magnifica | reverse complement strand
TCCGTCGTGCTGGAACTTGGAAAATGTTGTTAAAAGTTATGAGCTTTTTTACGATTATCCGTCGTGTTGGAACTCTAGAATTGTTGTAGATAGTGGTGACTTAAAAGTTATGAGCTTTGTAGATTCCTTTTTTACGATCATCCGTCGTGCTGGAACTTTAGAATTGTTGTAGATAGTGGTGGCTTACAAAATTATAAGCTTCGTAGATCCGTGTTCCTTTTTTTACGTTTTTAAAGGGGAAGTACATAACGCGCATTACAAGCGTTGCGCGTTGCACGAGATAAGTGACGGGTTTTTTATTTACACAAAAAATAAAATATAACACACATTTCCAGGTTTAACTCACTTTATTGATTAATTTTGTTAATTCAAAATTACAATTATTTATATTAAAAGAATTGCAGATTAAGCTTTAGAATATTGGAACAAAAAAAAAAAAAAAAAAAAACAAAATTACTTATAACAGGAAATGCATATTAAGGTTTAAAATATTGGTTACGAAAAAATATAAAATTATTAATAAAGAGAAATGCATATTAAGCTCTAATAAACTAAAAAAAAAATAATTACATATAAAGTTAAAATTAATAAATACAAAATACAAAACAAATTATTGAATTGTTACATTTTTTATGGGAGGGCGAATGTGCTTATTATTGACGGTAGGGTAGCCAACTGTATTGATTCATTAGAGCATCGTCGCAATGTGGCGTATATTTCATTGTCACGAGGCAAAGGGATCAAAGGAGACCTCGGACACATTTCAATCAGATCTGCAGACTTCAATCCGTATGAACCAGCTGAACTTCCGGAGACAGAACCAATAAAAATATAGACATATAAATAAAAATTTTATATGGGCGTGGTACCGTCCATTTGAACGAAAAACCATCAATATATATATATATATATATATATATATATATATATATATATATATATATATATGAAATATATATATGTCAATAATAAGCACATTCGCCCTCCCCTGTACGCGGTCGAGAAGCTCCGAAATAGACTTTGAAGCACCGGCCGTACATGAGAGTTGTATTCCATCTTGGGTCGGATATAGGTCTTGTATATATTGAGGTCAGATGGAGTGAAGTGCAAGAACGTCTTACAAAACCGAGGCACTTGAATGCTTCTTGAAAAATGTGATCGTTCCAACGGACGTCCTATGAGTCCTCATGTCCAGAACATCAAGAGCATCTGACTCCACAATATCTACATTACCCATGGTTACAGACGACACCACACCACCACGTCTGTGTATCAGAAAACAACATTGGGTCTAGCGCGCATTAAAAACGACCCGATTCGCACGACCCCATTCGGAGATTTTCAACAAGTCGCTTCTGAGTGTGTCATTCATATTCCGCCATTTCACCACAATCTCCAAAATGCTCGGCCTACGATCAAAAGAATATGAATGACAAATGCTGCTGTCGTCTGCGAAAGAGTAGATAGGATTGGAAGTGAGGAGAAGTCAATAAGAAATATTAAGAATAGAGTTGGAGAAGTAACAGAGCCTTGCGGTACACCTAAATTTAACCTGAACTCGTCGGATGAGAACCCATCTCTAACCACTCTTATAGAACGATCTCTAAAAAAGCTCGATATAAATCGAGAGTAGTTACTACATATACCAAAGGCAGTAAGTTTCGATACTAGTGCCTCATGCCAAATTCTATCAATCGCCTTGGAAATACCCAATCACAACTTTGCTCTCACTAAAACCATGAATGAATTTGTTCCACCTCTCTTAAAGTACCGCCAGCAGATCGCCAGTAGAAAGGCCCTTACGTAAGCCGTAATGGCGATCGCTTAGCAAATTGTAGGACCCCATATATTTTAAAAGGTAATGATTAATCATACTCGCCATAACCTTGGAAAGTGCAGAACAGACTGCTATTTGGCGGTAGTTTTCAGGGTTGGGAGCCTCACCCTTTTTAAGGATTGGCGTTACATTAGCAACCTTCCAGCAGGATGGAAAAATACCGGCGCGATATGACGCACTGAAAAGGTTGGCTAATGGACGCGAGTTATGGAAACCCCCACAATACCACTTTCAACAACAACAACAACGCCATCAGTAAAAACACCTCGATTGGCTCACATATAAAAACCAGCAACGTTCTAGAAATAAAAAACTATTTAATTTCGTTTTTTTTTTTTTTACTGAGTAATATTTCAACATAAAAAATGTAACAATTCAATAATTTGTTTTGTATTTTGTATTTATTAATTTTAACTTTATATGTAATTATTTTTTTTTTAGTTTATTAGAGCTTAATATGCATTTCTCTTTATTAATAATTTTATATTTTTTCGTAACCAATATTTTAAACCTTAATATGCATTTCCTGTTATAAGTAATTTTGTTTTTTTTTTTTTTTTTTTTTTGTTCCAATATTCTAAAGCTTAATCTGCAATTCTTTTAATATAAATAATTGTAATTTTGAATTAACAAAATTAATCAATAAAGTGAGTTAAACCTGGAAATGTGTGTTATATTTTATTTTTTGTGTAAATAAAAAACCCGTCACTTATCTCGTGCAACGCGCAACGCTTGTAATGCGCGTTATGTACTTCCCCTTTAAAAACGTAAAAAAAGGAACACGGATCTACGAAGCTTATAATTTTGTAAGCCACCACTATCTACAACAATTCTAAAGTTCCAGCACGACGGATGATCGTAAAAAAGGAATCTACAAAGCTCATAACTTTTAAGTCACCACTATCTACAACAATTCTAGAGTTCCAACACGACGGATAATCGTAAAAAAGCTCATAACTTTTAACAACATTTTCCAAGTTCCAGCACGACGGATTATCGTTGAAAAGGAATAATAACCAAAGGAAAATGCTGATTATTTTTGCGTAAGTCAAATATTGAATTAACATTAAAATAAAATTAGTATAAAGTATATGGTAAAGAAAAGTATTCAATAAAATAAAGAAACGTTCTTTTAAATGAAAAGAAATCTGTTATAATTGAAAGAAATTTAAAGAAATATCTGTGTATTGATTGAAGAAAAAAAAATTCGTGAATATTTTTATTAAGAATTAAATAAATATATTTTATTCGGAAAATAGAATTCTTTACAATTATTATATGCCAAGATTCCGACCCTATCGAATTTTTCTAAGAGTACTTGCTTCAATTCCCGAAATGAGTGTTAATGAGAATAGTGATAATAATATTAATCCAAACCCACCATCAAATGTTAGAGATATCTTGGATTCTTTAAGAATCCCAGATGCAGTCAAAGACCTCCCAAAATTTGATGGGAATCTCAAATTACTATATGATTTTATTAACAATGTGGAAGAAATACTGTCGGTTTTGGCACCTCTTGATGGCACTCCTTTTGCCAAAATGATTCTACGAGCCATAAGGAATAAAATTGAAGGAGAGGCCAACGAGATACTAAATATGTATAGTACAGATCTTCAATGAGAAACCATTAAAAATAACCTTATTCTTCATTACTCTGACAAGCGTAATGAAACTTCCCAGATTCGTGATCTTCATTTACTTAAACAAAAAAATAAAACATTAGAAGAATTCTACAGCTCAGTAGTAGAAATTCAAGCTACTATTAACAATCACCTAATGAGCCATGAAATCGATCCTAATATTATAATTGCAAAACGTGATTTGTTTGCCAAAATGTGCCTAAATACATTTTTATCAGATTTAAGAGAGCCACTTGGATCTTCCATTAGAGCTATGAAACCAGAAACACTACCAATAGCCTTTTCGTATTGTGTAACAGAGCAAAACATGTTTTATATTAAACAGGAAAATAGAAATCTTACTAGGAAACTAGAAACTCAAAGGCATTTTACACAACATTCATTCCCCAATTACCAAAAACCGTTCATTCCAAGAACACAAATAGGAAACAATTTCAGACCACAACATTTCAATTCTCCCTCGTATTTTTATAACTCACAACTAACACACAATCACTCATACACCAGGCCTCAGTCACTGCACAATTTTTACCCACAAATACCAAGACAAACTAACAATCATATAATTCAAAACAACCAGACTCCATTTAAAAATAGCCATCCACGAACAAATACCACACCAGAGCCTAGTGTCCATTGGCTCTGGGTATACACACCATAGAAATACAAGCCAACAGACACGAAGATTCCCAAGGGAATTACATCAAATTGCTTACACCACAGGAAATACCTTTTCCGAAGACGACAATATCCCAAATTATTTACCAAATATGGATAACTTTAACTAAATAGTAGATCCTGAAAATTTTCACCTCTATGCCTCCAAGAACCCAAGGGATACCTAGATTTAAATAAACACGGCAATTATCTTCCTTATGTAAATATTTCATCTCCTTTTGGTCGCCCACTTAAATCCTTAATAGATACAGGCGCATCCGCTACATTCATTAATCCAGAATATACTAAAAAACTAAAAATAGTACATCAATAATAATAACAACAGTTCTTAACAAACATCAATTGAATTCAAAAGTGAACATACCTGCTTTCGTAGAATTTCAAGATAAAACAAAATTGGAACTTTTTATATTTAAATTTCACACTTACTTTGATGGTCTAATTGGATTAGACATCATTACTAAATTAAGCGCAAAAATTGATCTAGAAAATAAACAAATAATAACAAAAAACACGACCATTCCATTATTCTTCAAACCAAATTTAACTTCAGGAAAATTCTTAATACCTTCGAAAACAAAAGCTATTATTAAAATACCCGTAGACATTGAAAATGGAGATTTCTTTATTCCTACTATAGTCATACAACCAGAGGTTACGATCTCTACTGGTGTCTACAATGCAAAAAGCTGGTACAGCTTTGTTGAGGTAAACAATTAATCCAATACCAACAAAGTCATTCTAGTCGAAAATCCTATTAAAATAGAGCCCCTGACCAATTCATACCACATAGAATTTAACAACATCAATTTTGAATGTTCTTCTGAAAACGGCTTAAATCTTATCGATAATCTGAGAATTGATCATTTAAACTCTGAAGAAAAACAGACAATAACAAAATTGTGCAAGGAGTTCGAACACATTTTCTTTCAAAAAAATCCTCCTCTTACCGTTACCAACAAAATCAAACATAATTTAGTTACAGAAGACGACATACCCATTTATACAAAATCCTATAGGTACCCACACATCCATAAAGAAGAAATAAAAAGACAAATCATGGAAATGTTGAACCAGGGTATAATTAGAGGAAGTTATTCACCTTGGAGTGCTCCAGTATGGATAGTACCCAAAAAATTAGATGCAAGTGGAAAATGCAAATGGCGCTTGGTAATAGACTATAGGAAATTAAATGAGAAAACAATATCAGATAGGTACCCAATTCCAAACATCAATGAAATTTTAGACAAACTAGGGAAATCATCAAATAGAGATGAACCCAAAAGATATACCCCAAACTGCCTTCACGGTAGAAGGTGGCCACTATGAGTTCGTTCGAATGCCATTTGGGCTTAAGAACGCTCCCTCTACATTTCAACGAGTAATGGCTTATATCCTTAAAGATTCAATAGGAACCGTATGTCTAGTATATTTAGATGACATTATCATTTACTCAATTTCCCTTCAAGAACATGTTGAAAATTTGAAAAACGTTTTTTCCGCTCTAAGAGAAGCCAATCTCAAAGTGCAGCTACAGAAATCTGAATTCCTACATAAGGAATGCGCATTTTTAGGCCATATTGTATCAACCGAAGGTGTAAAACCAAATCCTGATAAAATAAAGGCTATTCAAAATTTTCCAATCCCAACCACCCAAAAAGAAATAAAATCTTTCTTAGGTCTTTTAGAATATTACCATAAATTTATCAAGGATTTTGCCAAAATAACAAAACCATTTACAGCCTGCTTAAAAAAGACCAACCTATTATAATAAATGATAAGTACAAACAAACATTTGAAATTTGCAAGAGTCTTTCAACCAACGACCCAATTCTACAATACCCGGATTTCTCAAAATCATTTAATCTCACGACAGATGCCAGTAATTTTGCAATTGGCGCCATTCTATCACAAAGTCTAATTGGAAGCGACAAACCAATTTGCTATGCAAGTCGCACACTCACATCATTAGAAATAAATTATTCAACAATAGAAAAAGAACTTCTAGCCATAGTTTGGGCTACCAAATACTTTTGACCATACCTTTTCGGTCATCAGTTCAAAATCATAACGGATCATAAACCACTAACATGGATTATGAGTCTTAAAGAGCCAAACTCAAAACTTGTTCGCTGGCGCTTAAAATTAGAGGAATATGATTACGAAATAATTTACAAAAAAGGAAAACTAAACTTAGCCGTATAAAAACCAATACTCCAGTTGATCAAAATATAAATATATTCGATACAGAAACTATTCAGGGCACTTCAGGCAGTACTATTCACTCAGCAGACGAAAATATCGATGATGGCATACCTATTTCAGAAAAACCCATAAAACTCGAAGTTATCTTTAAGAATAAGCAAAGAAAAACCTTTACATACCCCCACTATACAGAAGAAATTATCACAGAAATTCTAAAAACTACCGCTATATTCACTGACGACGAAATATTTCGTTTAATTCAAAAAGTATACTCAGTATACTCAAGTATACTCACTATCATGAAAAACATTGGATCACCTAAAACGTGAATATTATTTTCCCTACATGAAATCTAAAATATCTCAAACAATAAATAACTGCAATGTATGCCAAAGACTAAAGTATGGTAGAAAACCCCCTAAAACCAAATTTGAAAAACCGCCAACGCCCACTAAACCATTGGACATACTCCATATAGACACTTATACAATTAATGCTAAAAATATTCTAACAGTCATAAATAAGTTTTCTAAATTTGCTGCGGCATACACTCTAACAGCTAGAAATAGTAATTAGATCCTTAAAACATTTTCTGAGTATGCATGGTATCTCTAACCAAATTGTTTGTGACCAAGGAACTGAATTCAATTCGAACATATATAAAGACCTTTGTAAACAATATCAGATTAATTTGCACTTTACTTCCTTTCAACAGTCAAGTAGTAATGCCCCTGTTGAAAGACTCCATTGAACTTTAACTGAAATATATAGATTAATAACCGAAAAAATTAAAGATAAAAAATTAGAAACAGATCTCGACGACATTTTGACTGAAACCATCATTACATACAATAACGCCATTCACTCTGCCACAAAACTCACACCCTTCGAACTTTTTTACGGCAGAACAAACAATTTCGATCGTGAGATTTCATTCAATAATGAACACGAATACCTTTCAAAAATCAACCAATTTCAAACACAATTATATGAATATATTAAAAATAAATTACAATCCGATACAGACAAACGCATAGAAAAACTTAACAAAAATAGGCAAGACCCAATAAATTATGACGAAAATGATTATATATACAGAAAAGAATGCAGAAGAAATAAATTAACACCTAGATTTACTAAACACAAAGTCAAAAAAATAATAATAACAGTCACACTAATAACTACAGAAAACAAGAAATTACACAAATCAAAAGTAAAGAAAAGACGATTTTGAAACAAACTAACATACAATCCTTTTTTGAGATTTATAACCATACACGCACAAACGATAAACATACAAAATCTATCCGATACACAAGGCTTATTACAAATTAAATTAGGAACAATAACAGACTACACAAATCTCATACACATTATTAAACTTGATTCATAAAAAAAACAATATCATGAAAATCGAAGAAACATTACAACATTTCACGTCATCATATTGTTACGTTTTTATCTTTTTAAAAACTTGTTTTTATGAGTTCGTAAATTGTAGTTAAAATAAAATAAATTTTGTGTTTGGTTTTAATTAAAAATCCTTTATTCAACACAGTTTTGTGCAAAGCTCTCGAACCTCTCGATATTTCAGGTAGATTCCATTTCTTTTTTTTAATTTCTTTTTAGTTCTTTTGTAGCCGTGCATATGTAAACATCTACCTCTTTCATCTCTTAGTGTTTGTTGTTGCTTGTTTATTGTCTGTTACTTGTTTTCTTTGCTGCTTGTTGTTGCCGTGTTATTTTTATATTCTTTGTCTCTGCTAATAGTTGTTATTGTAGATTTGGTTATTTATAAACAGCACATATAGTTGTTCTTGTAGCTTTTGTTTATTTATTTTAGCGATGTAATAAACGCTGTGATGTCCAACCTTATGTTCGTAACAATATTATAACAAGGAATCCTTAAAAATGACAAAGTTTAAAATAACAGATCTTAAAAACAAATTAAATTCAATAACACCCAGATATCGCAACAAGAGGGGATTATTTAATGGCATAGGAACAGCAGTAAAATTCATCACAGGTAACATGGATGTACGTCTTAATGAAGCAATATTTAATTTAACAACTAAAGAACAGATTGAAACAAATAAACAAGATGTACTTAATACTAAAATTGTGGAAAGATTAGAAAACATTACAAACCATATAAACACTGAACAAGATATTATTGTCAAATCGTAACAAAACTCTCAAAATAGCATTTTCTCCAACTTCAAACTTATAAGAGATATTCAATTCCTTAATCAAATAAATATTGATTTACTAGCAAATCATATCACAAGCATTTCTGAAGCAATGACACTATCCACACTCGGGATCATACCAAAAATGATCCTTAATACAGAAGAACTAAAAGAAATCGAAAGTAATTTAGGATACCAATCTATTAAAGTGGAAACTATAGAACATTTGTACGAACTATTAGAACTACAAGCGTACTACAACAATACAAATATTATTTTCAATATGCTCATTTCTCATATCTCTCTGGAGCAATACACAATTTCTCATACAATTCCCATACCAATTAATAAAACCAAAGAAAAACCATATATATATAATATAATAAATTCAATATTTTGACAATTTATGCAAAAGAATCGAAAACACTTTCTACTGCAAAGAGAGCCTACAACAGGAAGCTGTAGAAAAATCTTCCTGCTTCGGCAAAATTTTACATAACCAAGAAGCTACCTGTAATCTGAACAATGTTGGCGAAATCACCAAAATATCTCAACCAGAAAATGGACAAACTTACCACTAACCAAAATAAAGACGTCATGCAATTTGAAAGAACTTAGTATTAAGGGAAATCTTCTAACACATTTTAATAACTGTGATGTCACTATTAACGAGATAGTATACAAAGGAAATCCTAACATTTATTGGGATGACTTTATTATTAACACAACAGCGGAAATAAATATAAAACCCTTTTCCACGATTGAAAGTTTGAGCCTACCTAAGCTCAAAGAATACCATTTCAAAAACAAACTAGCAATCGAGATCTTATCAACCAAAACGAAACTACACAGATATATAAATTATGGTTTAGTAGCAGTAATAATTCTCGTTATAATAGTCATCCTCGCAGCAAAACAGAAAATCAAATATGATGTGAAAGAACTACCCACAACAAACTTAGTCGCTCCTGATCGCCAAAATTTTTGGTCATCGCTCCACTCTAAGGGGGGAGAAGTTATGGAAACCTCCATAATACCACTTTCAACAACAACAACAACGCCACCAGCAAAACCACCTCGATTGGCTCACATATGAAAACCCGCAACACAAAAGTCAACGTTCTAAAATAAGAAACTACTTAATTTGGTTTTTTTTACTGAATAATATTTCAACATAAAAAATGTAACAATTCAATAATTTGTTTTGTATTTTGTATTTATTAATTTTAGCTTTATATGCAATTCTTTTTTTCTAGTTTATTAAAGCTTAATATGCTTTATTAATAATTTTATATTTGTTCCTAACCAATATTTTAAACCTTAATATGCATTTCCTGTTATAAATAATTTTGTATTTTTTTTTTTTTTTTTTTTTTTGTTCCAATATTCTAAAGCTTAATCTGCAATGCTTTTAATATAAATAATTGTAATTTTGAATTAACAAGATTAATCAATAAAGTTAGTTGAACCTGGAAAGGTGTGTTATATTTTATTTTTTGTGTGAATAAAAAACCCGTTACTTATCTTGTGCAACGCTTGTAATGCGCGTTATGTACTTCCACTTTAAAAACTGATAAATTGAAATTGATTGATTGATGTTACCCTGGTATTGCCGTACTGATTTGTGTATTTGACGGCATTGCCAATTAGACCATCTTTGGGTAACACAATATCACATGTTTAAAATTAACGGATTTAAATAGAAGATTTGAGCATTTGAGACATTTCCAGAACTTTCCAAACAGTAGGTAATTAGGTATATAAGAGGACTGCTTTGCCTACGTCGGGTTAGTTATCGTTTTGTAGTCGTTAAGTAAAGTCGTGTTAAGGCGTGAATAAAAGTGTTGTATAAACGAATATCAAGAGCAAGTTAATAATTTGCGGTATTTAAATAAACTGTATAAGGATAAAGTGAGGGAATAAAAACTATAAAACAACAACAATGTGGTCTTATTTTATTTTGACGCAATTAAAAAGAACTCAAACGTTTTAAAAAGGTTAAAATGTAACATTGGTGTCAGAACTGGGATTGCGCATATAAAAATAAAATAAATAAAAATGAAACAAAAACATAATAATAAAAAAACAGAGAAAAAATGAAATTTCAAGAATATTTAACAATGTGGTCTTATTTTATTTTGACGCAATTAAAAAGAACTCAAACGTTTTAAAAAGGTTAAAATGTAACATTGGTGTCAGAACTGGGATTGCGCATATAAAAATAAAATAAATAAAAATGAAACAAAAACATAATAATAAAAAAACAGAGAAAAAATGAAATTTCAAGAATATTATTATTTATAGAGGATTGTATCTCAATGATTGCTCTATAAAACTCTTGAACCGACTGATTGGTTCGTTTTAAGTTATGTAAGTCTCTGATTAAAGATGTTTCGTTTCTTTTGTCAGAATAATGTAGAATTAGATTATTTTTTATACTTTCCCAAACCAAAGGGGTACCACAATCATTGGCCTGCCCTACTATCTTGTTCCTAATTGCTCTCAATATAATTTTTGCATAGTTTGTTCCGTCTACATTAACTAGGTATCCCAAGATTTCCTCAACATTAGTCAAAAATTCGTATAGCAGTCTTGGATTTCCGGCAAACTTTGGAAGGTCCTTAACCGCGTCTGGGATTCTTAGTGAGTCAAATATTTGATTTGGGTTTAAGAGTGAATTTGGGATTAGTTGTGGAGTGGAACCTGAAGGATTATTGTTATCAAGTGACACATCTGTGTTCTCTGGTATGTGTACTAGGTGTCTAAAAATTGTTGCTTATGGTTTATTTCGATATATTTTTCGCATGAGGCAACCCTCATTTAGTTTTATACTTATTTATACTTTTTCACTTTTATTAACTAAAATATATTGTTACGAACATAAGGTTGGGCATCACAGCGTTTATTACATCGCTAAGGTGAATAAACAAAAGCTACAAGAACAACTATATGTGCTGTTTACAAATAACCAAATCGACAACAACAACAACAACTATTAGCAGAGACAAAGTAAATAAAAATAACACGGCAACAACAATAATTAAGCAGCAAAGAAAACAAGTAACAGACAATAAACACGCAACAACAAATACTAAGATCTGAATGAGGTAGATGTTTACATAGACATCGCTACAAAAGAACTAAAAAGAAATTAAAAGAAAGAAATGGAATCTACCTGAAATATCGAGAGGTTCGAGAGCTTTCGATGTGTTGTTTACTCAGCCATATAAAAAACACATCGATGCGAACAGCAATCAGTTGATGTGTCGTAAACTCAGCGAGTGCAGTTTTTAAGTGAAGTTAACTCAGTGAAAGTGTTATTGGTGTAAAGAGAGTTTATAAGGAGTAAACTCGTGAAGCTAGTAGTGAAGTAAAAAACCAGTTTAGTTGGAGCTAACTCAGCAAAGAGAGTTAAGTGTGGATAACCTCTGGTTGAAAAGGTTGTGATCGAACCTAAGGTGTAACAACGATCGGGTTGGAAGATCTTTAGGAAGAAAGATCTGCTGAGTAATTCTAGCTGTTTACAAAATAGTAAATAGACGGACTAGTTACGAATTGAAATTGTTATTGATTGTGAAAAGGTTACAAGCAGTGGAACACAAAACTGTGTTAATAAAGGATAATTATTAAAACCAAACAGAAAATTTATTTCATTTTAACCGTAATCTAAGAACTCATAAATACACGTTTTTAAAAAGGTAAAAACGTAACAATTGGTGTCAGAAGTGGGATTGTAGTCCTTCAAAATAAAATAAAATAAAATAAAATAAAATAAAATAAAAAAAGGAATGAAGTTCAGAGAACTTAATTGGACTTGCCGTCAACTGGGACCAAGACCGAATTGCAAAAGCGGTTGTACGAGGATTTTCAAGGGCGGGACATTAACGTTGATACTCACGTATTTGATGATGAGGAAGAGCCGGAGGTGAGTGCCCTTTCAGCTAAAAGTAATACGGATACCAATGCACTGCTTGCCGTTATGATGGAAAAAATGCAACTACAAACCAAAATGCTTTTGGCTGAGGTACGAGAATTTTCTAAAGCTGATAATGAAAAGCTTATGGAAAAAATTAATGCTCTGGCGGGTGCACAAGAAATTTCTAAAGCTGATAATGAAAAGCTGTTGGCGCAGGTAAAAGAAACTTCTAAAGCTGATAATGAAAAGCTTATGGAAAAAATTAATGCTCTGGCGAGTGCATAAGAAATTTCTAAAGCTGATAATGAAAAACTGTTGGCCGAAAAACAGAATTTTCTGGCAAAAATCAAAAAGAAATTTGAAAAAAGCGTCGAGTGCAACAACAGACAAGCTGCAAGAAATATATGAGACGGTAAGCATAAGGGTTGATGACGTCGACGCCAAAGTGACAAATCTAGAAAACACTGTTGACGAAAAGTTTAATGTAATAGAAGAGAAAATCAATAGTCTACAGTCCCAGCAACCCGAACAAGTGCGTATTATACCAGAGGTTTCTAGCAGAATAAGAACACCTTGTTTTGATGGTAGCACACCTCTATCCGTATTTAAATTCCAATTCGAGACAGTTGTCAACAGAAATGGATGGGACGATCAAGAGAAGGCTCTAGAATTAATTTTGGCGTTAAAAGGTGCTGCAGCAGAAACACCAGCTGCAGAAACAATTACAACGACTTGATGGTGGTGCTACAGCGTAAATTTGGTGATGAGCACAAATGCGATTTGTACCGCATGGAGTTAAGGTGCCGAACACAGAAGGCTAATGAATCATTGCAAGCCTTTGCAATGGAAGTCGAGAGGTTGGTGCAGCTAACTTATCCAGGGGAAAACTATCCACTAGTAGATCATCTGAAGACCGAAGCCTTTGTCAACGGCATACGAGGCCCCGATGTTAAACTAGCTGTATGTGCAACACAAAGGACAACCTTTGCAGATACTGTGGCGTTCGCACTAACTCAGGAAATCGCTCGCACGATATCAAAGCCACAAATACACAAGGTGCGTAGTATAAAAGTTGTGGCAGAGAAAGATGATGAAATCAACAAAATAGAGGATGTGGTAAAGCGGCGGTTAAAATTCAAACGTTTTAATTGTGGAAAAAGCGGTCACTTCCAGAGAAACTGTAAAGCGCCACGCAAAAGGTCAAGATCCGTCTCACCACCGAGAAATAATAAACGGGCCAACTATCAGCAATCAACAACAGAGTCCCCGTTAAACTTAAACGAGCTAGCTCTGAGGGGCGAGAGCCAGCTCCCATAAGCGAGGGCCCCACAATCTCCATATCAGTGATGCAGAAAAATAACAGCAACTTTACAGCGTGTGGGTACATTAATGGCAGACAATACACCTTCACTATAGACACGGGTGCGGCACAGTCTATAATTAGACCCGATATAGTGAAGGGAAAGTGTGAGGTACTCAACAATATCAGACTACGAACAGCTACTGAAGAATCTGCCATCGTCTACTGAAAAATTGAGGTGAAGGGGACTATAGCGAACATTACCGTAAGCCATATTTTTATTGTCGTTGACGAGGTTATCATTGGTGCAGATTTTATGATAGTCCGTGGCATCAACTTGAATATGGGGCAACAGATAATGAATTGGAGTAATATAGATATACCTCTTGACGCGGGATACCAGCATCAAGTCCACACCAGAAGATTATTTGCTGTAAAACAACAAAAACTACCACCTCAGACTGAGTCATTGATATGGGCGCTTATAGAGGGAGATTGTGAGGACAACCGCTTGTGGGTAGTAGAACCAGCAGCAATTAAGGTGGCCTTGTTATCAGCAAAGGCCCTTGTCAAATCTAATAAAAAAAGAATAGTCCCAGTGAGAGTTCTCAATTTATCAAGCCACGGAAAATTAAAGTCAAGGTAGAACAGTCATAGTCAAACATGAAATTAATACTGGCGGAGCGAGACCGATAAAACAGGCACCAGAAGTATACCTCTGGCGAAGCGTAATGAGGTTAAGGAACTGGTCAATGAAATGGAGAAGAGCGATGTAATTCAACCATCATCGAGTCCGTGGAGCTCACTTGTAAGCTTAGTTAAAAAGAAAGATGGTAGTACAAGATTCTGCGTAGACTACAGGAAGCTAAATGATGTCACTAAAAAGGACAGCTACCCGCTACCAAGAATTGACGATACGCTCGACACGCCAGCTGGAATAAAGTGGTTCTCTACATTGAATAAACAAAGCGGCTATTGGCAGGTAGAGATCGCAGACAAGGATAAGGAGAAAACTGCTTTCAGTACGAACGATGGTTTGTGGCACTTTAAAGATATGCCATTTGGGCTCTGCAATGCGCCGGCCTCATTTGAAAACAAGTAACAGACAATAAACAAGCAACAACAAATACTAAGATCTGAAAGAGGTAGATATTTACATACGCATCGCTACAAAAGAACTAAAAAGAAATTAAAAGAAAGAAATGGAATCTACCTGAAATATCGAGAGGTTCGAGAGCTTTCGATGTGTTGTTTACTCAGCCATATAAAAAAGCACATCGATGCGAACAGCAATCAGTTGATGTGTCGTAAACTCAGCGAGTGCAGTTTTTAAGTAAAGTTAACTCAGTGAAAGTGTTATTGGTGTGAAGAGTTGTTTATAAGGAGTAAACTCTTGAAGCTAATAGTGAAGTAAAAAACCAGTTTAGTTGGAGCCAACTCAGCAAAGAGAGTTAAGTGTGGATAGCCTCTGGTTGAAAAGGTTGTGATCGAACCTAAGTAATAATTACTATCGGGTTGGAAGATCTTTAAGTAGAAAGATCTGTCGAGTAATTGTTGTTGTTTACAAGATTGTAAACAGACAGAGTAATTAAGAATAAAAATTGTTATTGCCTGTAAAAAGATTACAAGCAGTGGTGCACAAAACTGTGTTGAATAAAGGATTTTTTAATTAAAACAAAACAAAAAATTTATTTTATTTTAACTAAAATCTACGAACTCATAAAAACACGTTTTTAAAAAGGTAAAAACGTAACAATATCTTATTTATACTGTATTCACACTTATACTATATTTAGTAATTAAAATATGTCTTATTTACACTATTATTATTATTATAAGAAGTTTCATATCCAAGCGTTGGCTGATGCCCTTGTGAGTCCTTTTGATGATGATTGCTGATGTAGGAAATTGATGATTATTTGTATATTCTGATTTTGTTCCTGTGAGTTCTGTTGTTGATGGTTGCTGATTGATGATTTTATTTTTGTAGGTTCACTTGATGATGATTTTTGGTCTGTTGGTATTGTTTTTCTGACGATTATTACAATTGCTTAAGTTTTTTTTTTAATTTTTTATATTTTATCTAAATTAGTTATTGTTTTTATCACGATTATTACTTTTTTATGCACAACTTTTTAAATCTTTAAGTTTTTAATTTTTTATTTTAACTTAATTAGTTCTATAATTATTGTCACTAACTTTTTAATTATACTTCTTAATTGTTTTCGGATTTTAATAGTTTTAAATCATTCTTGTCCGTTCACTGTTTTAGTTATATTCTCTAATTACTCACAGTTTTCTCACTATTATATACCGTAATAGTTCCCGAATTTTTAGTATTATGCCCTTTAATAGTTTTGAGAGCGAAAGTTGATAAACCGTCAACTTTTTTTGACTGCGTCAGTTATGGTTGTTATTAAACCGTGAAGTAAAAAAACAACCTTCTTCTTTCATTACCAGAATGTAATTAATTTTATTTTAAACATTAAACTTATTATTTAAATACAAAAGTGTTTACTATTAATTTCTTTTTTATTTCTTTTAAATAATTTCACAATTAAACAGTTCATTAATTTGTTTACTGCTTATTAATAATTTTGAACAGTTTCGCAATACTAATAAAATGTTCATCTAGAAAAATAAATAGGTTAATAAACTTGGTAATATTAAAGGTAATAAAATTTAACAAATGCTTATGCAGCTATTTAGTATTATGGTTTGTTTGGTGCGTTTTTTTGTTGTTGTAGTTGGGGTTGTGTTATAGGGTTTTCCATAACCCGCGCGGCAAATAACTCAACGTATTGGCCTTCAGGAGTTGTGCGGCCAAAATGGCGTAGCCAAGACGAATTGTGAACATTGAAATCACCAGCAACAACAATTTTACTGTTCGGACAATTCGCAAAGATATATAATATGGATTCAGAAAGAGAGTCAAAGCCAGATATGGAAACCTCTCTCCCCGCGTTTGGACTTCTGTACAGAAACCCCAAAAGATGTGCCTTGATTCTGAACTTGAACCAAAGACAGACGGACTATGGAGACAAATGTGCATAAACAGAAAAAAAAATTCGCCGTCAATCCACGTACACTACAGAAATCTATGCGAAGGCGACCTGTCATAACGAAAATAGATAACAAAAAATCAAACGCCACAATCCCCCAATACGGACAACAAGGAAGATTGTTGTTGCTAATTGACTATTAAACGGCCACAGCTATACCTTCACAGTTGCGTAGTCCAACAACTATCATTCGAAAGCCGTTCGTACCGAAGGTTAAACTACAGAAAGCGACCTGTCATAACGAAAATATAATACAAGAAATCAAACGCCACAATCCCCCAATACGGACAACAAGGATGATGGTTGTTGCTAATTGACTATTCAACGGCCAGTGCTATACCTTCACTGTTGCATAGTCCAACAACTATCAATTGCAAGCCGTTCGTACCGAAGGTTAAACTAGAGAGCGGAGGGGAAAGGAAAACGAAAGAAGAACAGTAGCACTAGCAAGGGAGTCAAAAAAGCCACAAGCCGAGTTAAAAGTATACACAACTCAAAAACTGAAAAACTATTCCATATTCACTCCAGAAGCACCATATCATTTCTTTTTTTTTATTGATGTGTTATGATAATAATATTAATAACGGTATTGTACAAAAAGCGTAAATGCTGGCTCTAATAGCTTGGTTGTATATTCTTTTAATAATCTTTAAATGTGTTTTAGCAGATTTTCTATATAGTACTATAAATACAACAGTGATTTTATATGCGCGTAGCGTCTGGTTGCAAGATATCTTATGGTATTAGCCCTAGATCCGAGTGATTTTTTTAAATATAAAATGTGTTCATTCCAACGATAAATTTGTTCCATTATAACCCCTAATATTTGTAGTTTAGAAACAGTAGGAATTACAATATCATTAACGATTCAATTTTCAAACTTTGTACAGATTGTAACAAAGAAATTTTAGCACTGAAATTTTAGACCAGTTTTCAATGTTTATTACAACTTTCATAAGCATGTTGTTTATTTATAACGTATCGTTATTTTTACATACTCGTATAATGTAAGGAACGTCGGCGTAGAGATAACGGTCAACAAATTTATGTTTATTTATAATATTACTAATTTAGTTTAATAAGATTTGAAAAAGCACAAAGGATAGGGGAGACCCATGTGGAATTCCATTTGTAAGTAGATGATAATTTGATAATTCATTCTGATAGAAATGATTTAACATAATTAAATATTTTTCTGTCAATTCCCCAGGTTGTCAAAGTATCTAAAATGACATGGATTCCAACTCGGCCGAAATCTATTTGGATAGCTATTATAGATATGTTTTACGGCTAGATATCATATTGACCCTGTTTCACAACACCGACAATGGGGAGTCTTTGCTTATACCTTTTGTAAAGTTTTCAAAGCTAATTATTTTGACCTTTCTACATTCACGTCTAAATATAGCATTAGGTAACTTATATATAACTAAATTATAGTTTATTGGATGTTTTTAGCAGTTGCCATCTTTTGTTTTTTCAGCTCTAAGTTGGGATAACATTGAATTCAAACACGAACAAGACGTCATTGGATTAGTGATGTTAGTGGTATAAATTTATTAACTGCAGATCGAATGATTTTTGCAATTAATACGTTCTAGATTCTATTGTTTAGTTTTGAGTCATCATCTATTACACACAGATTATGAGATTTACATTATATGTTTTTTTCAAATCAAAACCTTATAGTGTTGTGTATAACAGAGACCAATAATAACTTATTAATTTTTTGATATTGAAAAAGTTGGCCACAGATCAATGAATAATTTTTACGTTCTTAAATAAGAGTTATTCTCAAGAAAATTTTTTTGTCGCTGCTCATATTTTTTTTTTTTTACGTTGCCTAATAAGAGTTATTCCGAAAAATATTTTTTTCGTTGCTTATAATTTTTATTTTCGATTTTTATATTTTTACGTTGCTTGATAAGAGTTCTTTCTAAGAAAATTTTTTTCCGTTGCTCATATATTAACTCAAAAGAGTTGTTTTGGTCACCTTGCTTGCATTTCATTAGAACGTACATATATTACATATTTAACCTTTCAAGTCGCGCAAGAAACTAAAACCAGTGTAGCCGACAAAATCGATTTATACATCTAGTCTCACAGGTTTAATGCTATATATTTCAACTATTCAACGCGAGGGTTATTAGTAGTTCTCTAATTGATACTCTTAGAACAAGCATTTTGTCAATTTGACTCCTTAGAAGACTATATCAAAAATCAGACATTAAAACAAAAAAATAAAAGGGGAGCCAGAGATTGTGGTTGCCTGCAGGCTGAAGTTGCTGGGTCAGGGCTTTTTTAGTGACCTGTGTGAAATTGCGTCAGCTAGGAGAGAGGGTTTCCTGTCAGGTCTAGGCTGGCTCACTAATAATAACCATTTCTAATCTATACGTCATAAACAGCCGTTTCGTCATTAGCGTTTTGAACCACTTCAAAAATACAATCTATATAACTTAAACTACTTTGAATTTTATAAAAAAAGTACCTGAGCAATCATTGTAAATATCCAGATTGTATAAAATATAGGATTTGTGAAGAGACCTTCTATTACGTTGCGTTGGCCATGGATTTTACGAGCATTAATTTCATTGAACAATGTCATCATAACAAATGTATTAAAAATAATTGTAAAATGCTGAGTAGGACCAGCACCTAGATCTTGCCCACGGCCAGATTCAATATCGAGTATTACATCACCTGTAACAATTTTTCATTATTATTTTATTTCAGTAGCAAACATTATAACTTTTTTCATACCGACAAACAATAAGCCAAAAATTATAACAAGTTGATAAATAGCCTGACCCAGAATATTTTTCATCATTGTTCGAGATATTAAAGGCTTGGTGCGCCCATATGGTTTACGTAGTAACAAATCTGGCGTTGGTAATTCCGTAGCAAGAGCTAATGACGCTAGTGTGTCCATTATCAAGTTCACCCAAAGCATTTGCACAGCCTAAAAAAAAAAGAAATTGAACAGTAGAAATATAAGCAACAACATTTATAGGAATTATATTTATTTGTACCTTAAGAGGTGAATCTTGTACAGCACAAGCGCCAATAAAAGCTACTATCACAGCTACTACATTAACTGTAAGTTGAAATTGCAAAAATTTGGCAATAGAATCATATACATTACGTCCCCACATAACAGCTTTAACAATACTGCTAAAGTTGTCATCAGTTAATATAATGTCGGAAGCTTCTTTAGCAACATCTGTACCAGCAATACCCATGGCAAATCCAACGTCAGCTTTTTTTAAGGCTGGGCCATCATTTGTACCATCACCAGTAACAGCCACTACTTCACGATTTTCACTAATGGTACTGTCAATAATGCCTAAAATGTCATTAAGTAAATTTATTAAAGTAAAGCTGTTAAACACCTTTCCAGTTTTTATAAATACCTTTTACCAGAGTATACTTGTCAGTAGGTGAAGAACGAGCCAATACGCGCAATTTTGGCCAAACTTTATCAATCAGATGTTGTTGAATCTGAAAATAAAAGTTAAAATAGGAAGTTTAAAGAAAGTTGTAATTGTATGAACTGACAATTAAACAAGATTAACTCTAAATGTAGAAAATAAGGCTCTTTGAAATGTTTTATTAAATTGAATAATATAAAATTTAGTTTTAAAAATATAAATTTTTTTATACTACAAATAATTAACCGATTATTGTATTGATATTATATTTGTTATATAATTCAACTTTCGGAATGGAAACTCGGACGGAACATTCAAAGTTTTCCCAGATAGCAAACGTAAATTAAGTCTTTTGGAATTATGTTACACCATATGACTAGACTGTGACGATCAGCTATCAACCGATGGGAAAATATTGATATACCAGTCGGCGAAGGTGTAATGGTGTTGGTCTTTTGTCCACAAGTGCTAATGAGGCTCTAATTAATTGGAAACTTAATTGGATAATTAAAGCCCTTTGTGATCTGATACAACTAAATGCCACACAATTTTTGAGAAGAAACTTTGAAACATGCTCTTTATGCAACTCCGAAACTGTTGAAAATACAAAAAACAAATGTTATTCAAGTTCTTTATAGGACATTTTGTTCCTAAACATTTGCTGGTAACTGCATTAAAATCGATCAAGTCGTTTTCAAGTTATGCTGAAATATATTGACATAACTACCATATTTTGAGCGAAAAATTTGCAACGCCCATAAAAAAATTTGAGCCCGATAGAAAAAACTGAAAACGGATTTGAATTCAGCACATTAAAATCATTATATTCCATATATTTTTATTTAAAGACTTTTTGCTGTAGACCATTAATATTAGACAAATAATATAAATTTCAACATTTTATGGTTTTAAGTTTTTAACTTTGCATTTGATATGAAATATTGCAAATAGTTTATTCTTTGTTATCTGTTTCATTAAGCTAGTCTCTTATTTTTATAGAGTGTTTTAAATTTAAATTTTCAATATTATTTTTGTCAATCTTTAAATTTTTGTCGAAAGATACAAACTATTGTCGTATAATGATTGAAGTTTATAAATAAAATTTCGGTTGCTAATATTTTAATTTTCAAAGAGCTATCGAAATACAATGCACCCGGGAAAACGTCAACACTCGATTTCGTTTACATCTCAAAACGTCAACTCATTTTTTCTAACACTGTCTACTCTTAAACGTCAACTAAACTACAGAGCATCAACTCTAAATAAAACAAAATTTTAGATTCAGTAACAGTTAGCACTGTTCGTTTGTGAAATAGTCTTCCTGTGACAGTTTTTCCTGCCACTTACGACATAAATAAATTTAAATCAAACATCCATAAACACTACTCCCTCTATCATTTTGCATAAACATTTTCCTAGTACCTGCGCAAAACACTGCATAAGTAGGGGTCATCCGCTGAGTGCTGGACTCAAATAAAAAAAAACACACACACATACGTGCATATATACATTTATTTTTTGAAACTAGTTCAAAATTTGGGCATTCCCCGTTATAAGTAGTATATAAATGATATTATATATGTAGTATTTTTTTCTGTTTAGCTGCTTTTTGTTGGAAGCAATTTTTTTATATGTTTTTGTTTGATTTTAATTTTTTAATTTGTGAACAATAGAAACGCTTTAAACTATACTATCAATATGTTTTTTATTTTAAATTTCTACATTCATAAGCGTCACCAATGTGATAAACGTCAACACCCGCGGTTTTTATTAGTTGACGTTATCCCGAGTGCACTGCATTCGTACAGCAATTCAATTAAACTTCTATATACTTTTCGAAATTTGGCGATACTGAGTTTATTTAAATTTAGCTTAATTTGTAACCTGATAAATTAGTTCGTGGATAATGAATAATTGTAGATCATTCTCTAAGTGTTCAAACTGTTCTTCTTGACACAAAAAATTCAATTGAGCTATGCCCGGAATAAACTGGTGTCACAGTATAGTAACCTTAATATGCAAACATAGTTATTACAGACTTGTTGCGGTTTGGACCGACGCAACTGTCGCAATACAGACTTAATTTATTAGCTCTTTCTTTACGATCTATAATAAGCAAATACTTATAAAGGGATACATACTTCATTGGAGCTACGCTTACCGTTGCTTCAACTTCACAAAAAACAGTAATCATTGCTTGTAACATTTTCGTAACAACTAAAATTATAATAGGCATATATGTGATAGTAAAACAATGTAAAAAATAAAACAAAACTATTCATTTTTATTCGTACGTTATGATATATTTGTATGGCACATACGAAATTTTGTTCACAGGAAAAACAAATTCACATACGATAAAATTAATTCAGTAATATTTCCTCACGTACAGCGAATATCTATATAATGTTTTACTATATAGTGACTTTGTGTTCTTCGAATACTTTTGCATCAAGGTAAATTTCGTTAAAAAATGTAATATACGATACTTTCGCGCAAAGGGGTCGATATGTTCTAGGAGGAAACCAAGAATATCATGGATATCTGGCACAGGCAGTAACCCTTCTAACTGCTCCAATTATAGCGGTATAACTCTTCTGAGCATTTTAAACAAGGTCATAGTCAACAACAGGGTTTCATTTGCGCTCGCAACTGAATTTAGAAAGGCGAAGGCGGGCTTTTGACCGAATTATTTATCTGTGGAGCACACAAACGCAGTTACGATAAAAATGTTCATTTAATAAAAAAACCCTTGTACCACAAAAAAAAATCTATGATATTTTATCTCATAATGCAATATGTAAAAAAGTACCTGTAATAATAATTGATATAATAAAGGCCATGTACGATTCATACTGTAATATCTTAAACGACGGGCTGACTATAAAAAAAAAAAAAAAAAAATTCGTACTGGCGACGGCAATAATGTGTCTTGTTATCTCTTCTTTTCAATATTGTGTTGGACACAATTATGATAGCTGCAACCTGGGACTTTAATGGTCAGCTAGACGATATTGACTACGTCGATGACCTATGTCTTCTAACTCATCAGCAATCCGCATGCAATTTAAATTCAGCCGAGTCAAAGTTTACGCGCAAACCAACCAACCTTGCAACCAATTAAAGTGCAAAAATACCAAAAATACGACACTGTTAACCATTTATAACACATAACATTAACCGGAAGCTTCCAAATCGATATAAATAACCGGATAAAAAAGCGAGACAAACATTTGGGGTTTTACACTGTGTCTGGAAATCATCACAAATTAAACATCACACGTTTATTCAACTAAAACTTAAATCTGTGTTTTTTTTTCTCCCGCCAACTATTTGTGGTTTAATAATTGACATTGCAGGGAGTATGTTAAGGACTCATAGTTACAGAGAAATCGAACGTGAATTTCGCTTCCACAAAGCATATACATTTAACACGGTTTACCGCTGTTGATTTTGCTTCCTCCCATGTTAGATTATTCTGTCTGAATTTCTGAATAATTGTGCGTCTCCAGGTGTTTTTTAGTCGACCACGTATTCTTGAGCCTTGAAGATTCCACTCGAGAGACATTCGTGATGTTATTCGATACAAGGCAGGTTTCACTGCCATAGAGCAGTACTGATTTAACACAAGAGTTGAATATTCTGAGCTAAGTCTATCTGGATATATGTGAGAATCTCCATACTGACTGCAGCCGTCCGAATGCTGCTCTCGCTTTATTGAGCCTGTTATTTACGTCTGTTTCAGCGCCGCCATTTGAAGTCATCGTACTTCCTAGATAGCAGAAGCTATGTATATACTTGACTGCTTGACCCTTTAGCATGTTGTTTTCCGTGCTAGTATTGTTTATTCTCATGGTCTAGGTCCTCCAATTTCGACCACATATTGCAGAGTGTACAAATTTCATCTGCACAGTCCATGTCTTTGATTTAGCATGAGAGACTCCATGTTATTCATCTTCTCTTTGAACAGACTTTGCTCATCGAACACGACGGTAAATAGCTGAGGTGATAGTGGGCATCCTTATTTAAATCCAGCATTGGTGTAGAATGGTTAGCTGATGTTCCCGTTGTCAAGAACTGAAAGTTCCGCATCCTCACACATCGCTCTGATTATTCGAATTATTTTTTTTTGTACTTCTTTTGTTCTTAGTTTGTTGCATATTGCAGTGTCTGGTCGTATCAAACGCTTTCTTGAATTCGACGATCAGTGGATACAAGGGGGTACGCCATTCTATAGCTTCTATTCAGTCTGAAGCCTGCTTGTTCATCTCGCAATATGTTGTTTATTTTGCCTTGAAGCCTCCCCTGTATTAAGACTGCAAATATCTTATAAGGTGTGCTTCAAAATAATAAGGTCACCTTAATATTTGCTCAATTCATGCAAACTATAAAATGCTACGTACGGTCACCGTATTAAAAAAAATTACGTTCAAATAAGTGAATAATAAGCCGGTTTTGCTTCTAGAGATGTACCATTAATCAATTATTTTAAATTTATGCAGTTCTCCTTTCCTTTTATTGCCTTAAAAATACGGAATGGCATCGCACTTACTAAATTGTCCAGAACATTGGAGCGGATTTCGCGCCAGCTTTTGCAGATTGCTACTTTTAATTCATCTTTTGTCCGGTACTGTTTGTTGTCTGCATAAACATTACGCATAAGCAGTCCCCACAAATTTTCCATGGGGTTTAAGTCGGAAGAACGTGCTGGCCAATCAAGTACTTTAATATTGTACTCCTCAAACCATTGTCTGGTCGACTTGCTGACATGAATTGCTGCGTTATCTTGCTGAAAGGTGAAAGTATTGTCAGCATTTTGGGCCAAATAAGGCAGCAAACGTTTAGACAGAATGCCCTGGTGCTCTAAACTATCCATTCGAGTGGAAGGAAAGTAGACTTCCAGGGTACCATGTGAGCTAAAGCCAGCCCAAATCATCAAACTGCCACCGCCGAAATTCCGTTTGGAAAAAAATAAGGGCTCCTCCTTCCTTAAATCTCGCTAATAGCAATTGAAACCTCTGGTCCATCCAGGTTAAATTTTTTCTCATCAGAAAAAATTACCCACAAACCCAAAAATGTATTGAATACCTCATAACCTTTTTTAAAAAATGTTTACCTGATGCCAATTAGTTGCCATGTTGTTTTTCGCAAACTCCTTACGCTTAATCTTATGTTGCTTAGTCAGACAGGGAATTTCGTTTAATTTTGCTCGAATAAAGTTTGGCTGGGCGTTGATAGCTCTTGGAATTGTGCTTTTTGAAGCTTGTAATTACCGCACTTTTCATGGAATTTGAGGCCTTTCGTAAAATTAGCCGAGTTTCACGGGCAGTCAGGACCTTTGGCCGACCCGTGCTTTTTAATTTTCCATAATTTTCTCTGTTTTTGAGAAAATTTTGCACAACACACAAAGATCGTCCCAGTTTTTTCGCCATTCCACGCATACTCAATCCCTGTTTATGAATTGCCACAATTTGTCCTTGTTCATAAGATGATAAAAGTTTCCCGCGACCCATACCGCGCAGATATTATTTAAATTATAAATTATTACAAAAGAAAAAATAACAATTGTAATACCTTCTGATTAGATTAATTGCTTATTAATCACTGACCTTATCATGTTGACGCATTGAATTTTGCACTTATTTACAAAAAGAGAGCAAAACCGATTTATTATTCATTTACTTGAACGTAGAATTTTTTTGAATAAGGTGACCATACATAACATTTTATAGTTTGGATGAATTGAGCAAATATTAAGGTGACCTTATCATTTTGAAGCACACCTTATATGGTGGTAAGAAGAGTAATTAATCTCCAATTACTACAGTCTTTCAAGTCGCCATGTTTCGGTAATTTTACAATGATGCCTCTCTTCCTCCCACACTGATTTCAACCCGTGGAATTTCCGCGCTACTCCATCTTCGGCTGTTGCCATAATATTATTGAATTTGAAAATCGTCTCTTTTATCTCATTTGGATTGGGAGGTTGCACGGTACTCTTTCCTTATCGCTGTTCTCAACGGTTTCGCTGTCCTCAATAGTGTTTGTGACGTTACTGATGTCATTGAAATGTTCTTTCCGTCTCTGTGTTTGTACATCATTGTTCGTTATTAGTCTACCATTTCGATCAGCAACAGCTTGGTTCCTCTTGCACTTTTGATTAGTGCGATAGTTAATCATCCGTTGTAGTTTTCTCATATTATTCTGGACAACTGCATCTTCTGATGTCGTTGCTAATTGTTCTAGGAACTTTCTTTTGTCTCTTCCTGTAGCTTTCTTTATTTGTTTCGCCAGCTGATGGTATTGCTGCCTCAAAGTATTGTTGTTATTCAGCTGCAGTTTCAGTTCCCTT
The DNA here is from genome assembly GCA_023159175.1 of Wohlfahrtia magnifica. NCBI lineage: Eukaryota > Metazoa > Arthropoda > Insecta > Diptera > Sarcophagidae > Wohlfahrtia > Wohlfahrtia magnifica. The sequence goes on along the minus strand of JAKWBJ010000341.1, from coordinate 88,390 downwards.
TGAGAAACCATGTTTCAAGTGGCATCTGATATCCAAGCTCTTCTATGTGGTTGCACTACACCAAATGTTTCTTCTGCGACTTGATTATATCCTGCTGTGATATCTTCTCATGATTGATGTTGGTTTGTTGGTAGCCGTTTACGGATTGCCAAGGTTAATGCGTGCCTGGTTGTATTATTTTGGTGTTTCTGTAGGTAAAGCTATCTTCGCCTTGTGTGCCAGATAGTTCTTCTTTGCCATTTTAATTTGATCTTGATTTCCCCAGTAATGAGCTCGTGCTCACTGTGGATGTCAGCTCCTTTCCTATTCCTGACATCCAATAAAGAGCTTCTCCATATTCTGCTTACGCATATGTGGTCTATCTTATTGCGTGCATTGCCGCAATGCAGGAAGCGAAACAAGGGAAAAGATCAAAATTTTAGCATTAAGAGATGATTGAAAAACTTTTGCTGTGGTCAAATGTTCCATCTAGGAACTTGGATTGTAATAATAATTGATTTTAAAGCACGTAGTTCTTTTTTAAAGATATAATATGGTTAAAAACATTTGCTAAATAAAATTTGTTTCACTTAAAAAAACAACTGTTATAGGTGTAAAAAATATTATTAGAAACTCTTTTAAATTTTAGTTTGCTTAGTACAACAAAAACCATTAAATGAAAGTGGTATTTTGTTATGATATTTAATACTCACATCTCCATTACTATCACGAATACGTTTGTTAAATTCTTTGCCTTCTAAGATTAAGAACTCTTCATTTGGTTTAAGGATACCACATTTACTAGCAATCGAACGCGCCGTATTAATGTTGTCTCCTGTTACCATACGTACTGTTATGCCAGCGCGTTGACATTTGCGAATAGCATCAGGAACTTCAGGACGTACAGGATCTTCAATACCAACCACACATAAGCATGTTAGATTTGTCATAATGTTCTCTTCATCATCCCAATTGGGTTCATTATCAATATGAACTTCATTAATAGCTGCCTTGCCGGGTACAAAATCGCGATAAGCTATGCTTATCGTACGTAAACCATCACAAGCCATTGGTTCTATTACTTCACGTATTAAACGTTCCTGCATATCACGCGTAAATTTTTCTAAAACACCATCATGACCATAAATAAATGAACATCTATAAAAATATATATAATTAAAATATTTTTTCTAGGACTCTGTATAAAAAATTAGGAAATTTACTTCTTCAAAATAATTTCCGATGCACCCTTGCTGTATAAACGGTATCCGCCATTTGATCTGGGTATAACGGTACCCATACTTTTTCTCACAGAATTAAATGTGTAAACTCGGGTAAACTTATCTTCAGGGATTTCATCACGTATAGATTGATATTTTACACCTAAACCCTGAACAAATCCCAAAAGAGCACATTCGGTCTTGTTACCAACTTGCATAGGCAAATCTCCGGGATCAGCACCAGGCTAAAAATAACATTAGTCGTACAAGTTATTTAAAATGCATATGAATCAAAAAGAGTAACTTACTAAAATATTCGAAGTATATGCGGAGTTTACTGAAATACCCTGGGTAATTAAATTGCCCACATGCTGTGGTATGTCATTAAGCGTGGGTAAAACTTTACATAGTTTTTCACAGATATAAGATTGTACAACAGTCATACGATTTGTGGTAAGTGTACCAGTTTTATCAGAACAAATGGCAGTGGCGTTGCCCATAGTCTCACAGGCATCCAAATGGCGAACCAAGTTATTATCTTTCATCATTTTCTAAAATAAATTGCACATTTGATTTATATTTAAAAATTTCCATAAATTTAAATTATGCTTAAACCAACATATAATAATAGTCATATGTATATAGATACAATGGTGTTCGATGAAGCAAACCAAAAATTTCAAAGCAAGAAAAATCAGCACAACAAATTTTTCAAATTTCAATATTATTCTAACAAATTTGTGATAGTGTTTAACTTTAAATAGTAAAAATAAATATAAATATTTGAAACTTTCTGGTTTTGGCTGTGAAGACAGCAGAGCCACGAAGTTTATTGACTTAAAGGAATAATTTTTTCCGTTACCCCTCTTGAGGAGCATATACACCTGTAGCAAAACATTTCCAGTTTCTTAGACCGTTATTGTTTTCCAAGCTAAACAGAAAATTGGTATACTATAGCAAATAAAGGGTCCGCCATCTAACGTTTTTTTTTCAACTAGTGCTTATTTCGTGAATGGTAACACTTAGCTCATGTCTGATTTGACAGATAATTAGTTTTATCCTTCCGCTGAACGAATATGGTTGTGTATACGCTTGAACTTCGCTTCGCTAAGTGGGCCTGCGATCGACTTACAAAAGATGCCGATTTTGCCAAAAAAAAAATCATCTTCTCAGATGAAGCTCATTTTGATCTTGGCGGGTATGTAAACAAGCAAAATTGTCGCATTTGGGGTGCCGTCAAAGATAAGTGTTACGCCAACAAGCCAGAGACAATTGACGCTTTAAAGGACAATATTCGTGAAGCCATTGGTGAAATACAGCTGCACACAATCGATAATGTGCTTAAAAATTAGACCGATCGTATAGGCTACTGCATGGCCAGCCGAGGCAGCCATTTGAATGAAATTATTTTCCATTATTAACCGGAAGGATTGTACTTTCAAATAAAAAAAAGAAATTTGAGAAAATATTCAGTAGTTTTTTTTTATAGCATTTTCAAAAAAAAAATTATTTGGCGGACCCTTTACAAGCACGATGGCGCTGCCACCTGTGGTTGCATAGAATCAACTTCCTCCGTGTATTAGTGGTGGGGAACCTTATTTAATCTTTGTAATAAATACCTCCTCGCGGATCGTCACCTTGTCATAGTGAGGAGGCTCAGTACGTGTGGTCAACCTAAAAGTGACGTCGGCGGTAGCTTTGCTATTGGTAGGCCCAACCTTGCTGGTAAGTTCAAAGGATGCATGGAAACAAATAGCGATCCTTATATATGCCACTTCGGCATATCCTTTTTAAGGGCTTATCAAGAAGCGAGCGTCTGTCCTGGAGCATACGGCCCGCCAGGATGGTGACTATGAATTGGCAGCCACAGTATCTTCCTAAGGTACAGTGTGCTAATCTTTCGCTCACCTGAATTTTATTGATTAATGAAACGGAAACAAGAATAAACATAACAGGATATAGCATACCGAACACGTTGACGACTTTTGGCACGAAATCTGGTGTCTGAATAGGAAAATGGAATGTTAGGATTCTTACGGAAACATCAAAACTTGCCTAATTACAAGCGCAGACTGCAGCACATGAAAAGAAAGTACTTGGCATAAGCTAAATTCAGTGACAGCGCAGCGGTACAGGCAGCTGTACAGCTGAAAAGTAGCCTAAAGCGCGAGTGGAGTTGGTTTTATTATTGCCAAAAGGCTGAGTGGAGCAGTTGAATCGTGGATACCTGTATCGGACCGAAAAACAATGACGAACTTTGTCAGCAGAATACAGCGTTATGTGAGCATAGTGCAATGCACTAACACATCAACCAAAAACGGCCACGAAGCCGATAAGGATTATTTTTATGAACTCAATACGACATTAAATAACATCAACAGCCTCAAACTATTGATTATATTCGGCGACTCAAAAATTGGCAGCGACAGTTATGGTATGAATCAGGCCATGAGGCATGAGGGAATAGGAATTATGAACAATAATGACGATCGCTTAATAGAAATTTTTTTAAATGCTTTAACTGGTACTTGGAGGATCACTGTTCCCACACAAGGAAATTCATAAATACAACTGGACGTCTCCAAGTGACAGGCTTGGCAATGTTCTTTACTAGAAGTTTGAACAAGACGTGGGGAAGATATGGATAGTGATCATGAACTTATTACGGCAGCTGTAGGAGCATACCGATAAAATATCGATAAAAAAAGAGCCGGAAATAATCAAAACAAACGATTTTAAGTTAAAAACTTTCAAAACCACTGTGGAAAAGGTAAGAAACCACCTCAGAGAAAAACTGCTGACAAATACTAATACAACATGGGAGGTAACTTACAGTACGTTAAAAAATATCGTCGCGAAAACAATCGGATACCGGCGACCGAGTAATAGGAAAATTTGCATGTCGGACCCCACATGGGAATTAATTAAACAAAGAAAGCACCTCAAAGTAAACATGTTAAACGATGGCTCAGTAGGAGCCCAATATGCAGCCATGGCTAAAAAAATCGGCTCGTAATAATAAAAGGCGGTGGAAGGTATATGGAGAATCTAGCAGAGGATGCAACTGGAAAAAATGATGAGGGAATTATACTGCGTCATTGGACATCTATCAAATCAACATTTTAACGAAAACCAGCCAGTAAAACATCGAGAGCGTAACCTATTAACGGGAATTTATGAACAGCTTGACAGGTGTAAAGAATACTTTAAGGAAATAAGCAATATAGATATGGACCCCATAACAACCTCTACACGGCATTGAACTTGGCCGTATATCAACCGAACCGCCAACTATACAAGAAATAAAAGGTGCAATACTGAAGCTAAAGAGAAATAAGTCCCCAGGCTAAGACTGCATACCCTCGGAACTACTTCAGGCACACCCAAACGTATCAGAGGAAATAACTTTTCCACACATCAAAGAAGCATGGGGAAGAGAGAGACCATGTCGATCGTGACTAACGGGACTAATAACGAAGATCCCGAAAAAGGATGATAAAACGTTAAGCGATAACAGGCAGGGAATCATATTCTTTAATACGATTTACAGAATACTGGCCACAATTAAAAATACAAGATTGCAGTGCATTGAGAGCACTCAACGAAACGAACAAACAGGATTCTGCCTGCACCGTAACTGTATAGATCAAGTTAATACATTGCGCATCATAATGTTACAATCTATAGAACGGAAGTCTCCGCTATACTTACTCTTCGGAGACATAAAAAACCTTCGACTCGATCAAATGTAATCCAATACAAGACAAGATAACGGCAATAATCAAGAACATGTACAAAGGCAGCGCAATACGAGTACTTGAGATAACATGCCATTCAATGCTGGCGTGAGATAAGGATGCTCTTTATCCTACATGACGAGGTCACGCTTGAGCTATGCAAGAAGAAAAGGGGAAGAGGGCATCGACCGTCACCTAGAAGATCTGAGTTATGCAGACGACATTTGTCTCATGTCGCATAGGCTGAGCGAAATACAAGATAATCACCTTGTCGAGTTGGCTAGGAACATGGATATCAAAGTCAACATCAGGAAAACACAGACAATCCGCATTAACAACAAAATCCGGGTTTTATTACAATTAAAAATCAATCCATAGAATACGTTAGCAGCTTTTGTAACTCGGCTGCAGTGTCGGCAAACGGTGGTATAGACGATGATATATCTAAGACACGGTAAGAAAAGCTCAGCTTTTGAGAGGCTACGGAACATGTGGCGATCAAATCAGAAATCGAGTAAAACTAAAATGCGAAATTTCACTACATGTATCAAATCAATACTACTCTATGGATGTCAGACCTGGTGAACATCGAAAGCTACAGGTCTTGTTTAATAAATGGCTGCGAAATATTGACAATTATTTTCGACTACGAACCATCTGCAACGCCAACTTATGGAGACTAGATAATGAAGACCGATTCTGCGACAAATAAAATAAAAGAAAAATATTGAAGTGGGTATGACATACCCTAAGAAAATGCATAGAGAAGCGCTGGATTGAAACCCTCAAGGTAGTCGCCGCCTAAAACGCCCTAAGAGTACACGTACATGGCGTCAAATAATGCTGCAAGAGCTTTCAAATAATAATAAATAATGGGAGCAAATTAAAATTTGTTCTACAAATAGAGAAAGATAGAAAATTCTTGTTGAAGCCTTATACTCCCAAGGGGAATATTAGAGGATAAAAAAAATAGAATCGAATCTATTAAATTCTTTCAGGTCTGTATTGGAATTTTCTTTCACCCAGCTTCAATCTTTGTCCATTGATTATACTTATTACATGGAGTTATTTTAACCTCTCGCTATAAACTCTCGTTTGTGGAGGCCACCTAAAAACTACAACTTTGATGTTTTTGAGCCTTATTTGATATGTGTTTCGCCAAACGAAGTGGCGTTTGCCATTCCTAATAAGATGTGTTGGTATCATTCAAAATTTTCAAGAGCAACGTTGCATTTTGTTCTTCATTCGCATACCGGATGTTAATGCTGTTATGTGTTAATGCGTTTAATGGCTAATTAAGTTTAACTGACAAAATAAATTATGGTCCAAAGTTTTCAGAGAATTATCTTAACATTTTTTAATATCACAGGAAGATCTATGACAATTATGTGTGAAATAATATATCGGTCAAATGCTTGCCACGGCTTCGGTGGCAACCTCTATCCGTCGGTCCATATTTTCAATGACTCTGAGACATAATTGAATTTCAATGTCGTCAATGTGCTGAATTATCTCATCATTTAGCTCTTGAATTGTTCTTGGCTTATTGACGTACACTTTTTTTTTAAATATCCCCAAAGAAATCCAACGGTGTCAAATCGCATGATCGTGGCGGCCAATTAACATCGCCACGACATAAGATCACACGGCCATTAAATTTCTGGCGCGAAAGAGCCATGGCTTTGTTGGCTGTGTGGCAAGTGGTACCATCCTGTTGAAACCACATATCGTCTAAGTCCAAATCCTCAATTTCTGGCTACAAAAAGTCCATTATCATATTGCGATAGAGAACACCATTGACGGTAACTGCTTGGCCGATCTCGTTTTTGGACCCAACCTTTGTTTTCCGCAGAAAGAACTGAGCAAGCATGCATAGGTGTATCCACACTTTCTACAGACCCGGTTACATACCTTGTGCAAGTGCTTTAGAAAGGTTTAGTATCAGTAGTTTTGAAATGTAGATGGCTTTACTTCATCGCACACCACTGTAATATAAATCAATATTAACCGAAAATTAAATTAGCTTTCAAAATAAAGGTATGTAAGACAAGGCTTTAAGTAACTTTGTAATAATCTACTCTAACATTAGTTAGTTAAATATAGAGTAGTCATGAAATTTTATACTACAAATTTTTATTAAAAAAAATATATATATATATATATATATATATATATATATATATATATATATATATAATACAAAAAAAATTTTAGTTTTATTACCTTAACAGAATAAGCTAGAGAAAGTGTGACAGCAAGTGGTAAACCTTCAGGTACTGCTACAACAAGAACGGTCACACCGATAATCAAGTGCTTTACTAGATTATTTGCATATATATTTTTCCATGGTTTTTCCTCCATAACAAATGTTTTAATGCAGAATTGTATAACTAATATAATAACAGTAAGTACGGCAATAGTTGAACCGGCATAACCAATTTGTATGGCTAATTTGGTTAGTTTTGCTTGTAAAACGGACTTTTCCTTTTTATGACTAGACTCAGAAGCAACAGCACTGGAAGATGACTGCTGCTGAACGTGATTGCCATCGGAATCAGCTTTATGACTAACAACTTTACCAGGAACTCGTTCATCATCACCTGTTACATGTAATAAAAAGAAATAGTTGAGGCACAAATAAACAATTATTTTTAAAGTTAGTAAATAAGTTTAACCATCATGGTATTATATGTTCCTATTTTAACATTTAAAACCGTTTAAAATTTTATTTATATATGTATGTATGTATAGCCCATTTAAAACATATACATTTATAAAACTAAAGAATTTACTACAAATAGAATAGATATATATGTAAATATAGAAACATTTCACAGATATAATTGTACTTATTTTTAATTTATATTTTTAAACAAGTATAATATTATTATATTCTACACTAGATGAACCGGTGAACTTTGGAGCAGCTGCTGTTCATCAGTCTCGATAAAACTCAAAAGCGGAATGACTGATTTGATTTTTTTAAATTAGCTGTAATCGATCCTAATCAAACTTTCAACTTATACATATACAATGGTGGATGAAATAATAGAGGCACATTAAAATTGTCATAAATTCAAATTTTCTTAAATTTTTATTTATTTAAAATTTTCTTAAATTTTTATTTATTTAAAATTTTCTTAAATTTTTTTTATCATTACAAAAATCAAATAAAGAGTCATTTTAATTGAAAGAAGTTCGCACATACGATTTTTCATCTGACCCAAATAAATTAATCTTCGTTTCTTCACATTGTTCCAGTTATTAAAAAAAAATGAAGGTGTCCCTATTATTTCCACCACTGCATATTGAGTTGGAAAATACTGGCTATATCTTATACGGTTTGTATTTACTTTAGTTATTAAATACAGGTTGCTTATAATAAAGGGTCCGCCATCTAACGTTTTTTTTCAACTAGTGCTTATTTCGTGAATGGTAAGTAACACTTAGTTCATGTCTGATTTGACAGATAATTAGTTTTATCCTTCCGCTGAACGAATATGGTTGTATATACGCTTGAACAACGCTGGGAATCTGGGCCTGCGATCGATTTACAGAAGATTTTTTTTTGTTTAAGACCAGCACTCAGGGTTAACCCCTACTCATGCGGTGCATTGTGTTGGTACTAGGAAAATAGGTTGTGGGAAGGAGGATAGAGTGAGTAGTGTTTATAGATGTTCGATTTGAATTTGCTGATATCGTAAGTGGTCGGGAAGACATTCGCGGGAAGATTGTTCCACAAACGAACAGTGCGACTTTTTAAAGAAGATGCCGATTTTGCCAAAAAAAATAATTTTTTTAGATGAAGCTCATTTTGATCTTGGCGGGTATGTAAACAAGCAAAATTGTCGCATTTGGGGCACAGAAAACCCGCACGCATACATTGAAAAGCCGATACACCCAAGACGAGTCACTGTTTGGTGCGGATTTTGGTCGAGGCTTAATTGGGCCATTTTTCTTCGAAAATGAGCAATGAGTGGCCGTTACAGTCAATGGCGATCGTTATCGAGCCATGTTGAACGAGTTTTTGTTCACAAAAATTGAAGAGGAGGATATTATCAGCATTTGGTTTCAATAGGACGGCGCTACGTACCACACAGCCGAAGCTACACTCGATGTTTTGCACCCTGTTTTTGAAGATCGCATTATCAGCCGCAGAGCTGATGGAGCTGCGATTTGACACCGTTGGATAAGTGTTACGCCAACAAGCCAGAGATAATTGACGCTTTAAAGGACAATATTCGTGAAGCCATTGGTGAAATACAGCTGCACACAATCGATAATGTGCTTAAAAATTAGACCGATCGTGTAGGCTACTGCATGGCCAGCCGAGGCAGCCATTTGAATGAAATTATTTTCCATTATTAACCGAAAGGATTGTAGTTTCAAATAAAAAAAGAAATTTGAGAAAATATTTAGTAGTTTTTTTTTATAGCATTTTCAAAAAAAAAATTATTTGGCGGACCTTTTACAATGTAAATGTTTCTAAAAACTATGTTCTTTGTTTTGTGTTGCGTTAATGAACGCACTAACAGGAAAACTCAAGGTAATTTCGCAAACTTCACACGACTGGTCTTGTGAATTAGTTATGATAGTCGCTTAAAATCAAATGCCAAATCTGTTGGAATAATCCCTGAGCGCGGTGTAAAGACATTCCATCCTTTGTATTTACTTTTGAAAATCGTTACCACGATGATGTTATTCATTATATTTTTCACAGCCAGTCTAGTTCAATTGTATAATCGAAGTTGATTAATTTACCTACTTCTAATTGCAAGGCCATAGGGAAATATACACTACGCGACAATTTAAAGTATAATTTTTTAACTAATATGATCATTTTACTGAGAATTAAAAACTATATTAGATATTTCCAAAATTAATTTTGAATATAAAATAGCAACGTATCTGAAAAATAAAAATTTGATAAATACAACATAGAAAAAATTTAATTTTTAAGGATTTCTTATAATAAATCACCAATATAGGACGGAGAAATAGAAGAGAGTACCATGGAAATGTGTGACGAAAGTGGAACAGAGTCTGAGCCTATGTTTGAGGAAATTATTGAAATATGTAGCTAACACAATGACACATATCCAGCTGATGCCACCTCACCCAAACCAGCGACCTGAGTCTGCGCCGATGAAGAGCTTGGCATTGGCAGAGAATGTGTTCCACAGACTCTGACTCCCCAGTATTGTCCAAAACCCGACAAAAATTTTGGTTGCCTGCTTCCCATATCTCCATACTTGACCTCAGAGCGCAATGCCCAGTCACCAATCCTATCAGAATCTTGAGAAATTTCCTCCTCAGATTGAGGACCCATTCCGTCCTAGAACGGGAAATTTTAGGTTAAAGCAGTCTGGAAACCCTACAGTCTCCTCTGCTCCTCCATAATTCCTCCAACTGCAACGGGCTTAGCTATTTATTAAGCTCCCAAAGAAACCAAGAGGTGGTCTTATAGACCGCTCTCGCCAGCTCATCTGCAGTCACAACCTGACGCTGCACACATCCAGGAGCGACATGAGGCTACTTCTACACAATGCAACCAGCCTTAGCTGACATGGCGTTCAGTCAACGCCTTGATAGCCGCCTGACTGTCTATATAAGCGGCCAAGTCGCGAAATCGCTCAGCTGTCCTAAGGACAGCAAAGACATCAACCTGGAAAACGATACACTCGACCGGAAGTTTAAAGGACAGTTTGATGTCGCTGTCAGCAAGGTATACCCCATACGCGTGTCATTCTCGGTCTTAGAAACATTTGTGAAGATAGCATGGCCATTCAGCAGTCTATCAACACCCTGCCAAGACTTTCTGTTGGGAAATGCTGACGAAGGGCTCCTGCTGAAGTCTTATTCCTTGACCCTCTAGTCCGTAGAACCCGTACGGGTCCCCGGATGCGCACTCTAGTCCAGCCCTTTTAAAATGGCAGAATGTCTAAAATCAGAGCCTTGGCTACACCTCCTTCCAAAATCCTCAAAAAAAAAAACATATGATTATGCGGAATCAATTCCCTTATTTCGTTATAACACATTCCGTAATAGTACCGATAGAACAATTAAATACACGCCACATTGAGACGATGCCCGAAGGAATCAATAGAGTTGGCTACCCTACCGTCATTAATAAGCACCTTCGCCTCTCCTGTACGCGGTCAAGAAGCTCCAAAATAAACTTTGAAGTACCGGCCCACACATGAGAGTTGTATTCTATTTTGGGTCGGATATAGGTCTTGCAAATACTGAGAAAGTCAGATGGAGTGAAGTATTTCTTACACCGTCTTAGAAAAACGAGGCACTTGAATGCTTCTTTCGACACTGGAAAAATATGATCGTTCCAACGGACATCACTATGAATCCTCATGCCCAGAATATCAAGAGCATCTGACCCAACAATATCTACATTACCCAGTTACAGATGTACAGTTAAATGTGTTCAAGTCAAAAAACAGTACGATTATAAAAAAAACGCCTCCTTCTCATTTTAATAGGGGTGTAGGGGCGTAAAATTTTACAAGAGTTATATTCAAGTAAAATAAAAAACTTTGTGGGTACCGTCTCAACACTAATTTTACAATATAAAATGTCTTAAAATAATAAATTTATAAGGATTTCAATTTGAAAATATTGGGTTAGATAATAAGTTCATAGCGTTTTTCTATATACGTATGTATATACACATACATGTGTATACATATATACTGTTACAAAAATCATGTTGTGCACCTCTGTCGTTTATTACATTGCTAAAAAATTAATAAATAAAAGCTTCAAAAACAACTATACGTACTGATTACAAATAACCGAATCGACAGCAACATTAGTAGAAATGTAGTAAATAAAAATAAACGGCAACAACAAAAACAGGCAGAAAAGAAAACAAGTAACAGACAATAACAAACTACAACAAGAACTGAAAGAAATAGATGTTTACATTCTCATGGCTTCATAAGAACTAAAAAGAAAATAAAGGAGAGAAATGGAATCTACCCGAAATATCGAGGGGTTCGAGGGCCTTCGATATATTTTTACTCAATCATATAAAAAGCACACCAATGCGGTCAGCAGTCAGTTTATGTGTTGTAAACGCAGCTTGAAGAGAATTTATAAGGAGTAAACTCGTGAATTGAGCCGTGGAGTAAAAACTAGTTTAGTTGGAGCTAACTAAGTAAAGAGAGTTTAGTGTGGATAAACTGTGGTTGAAAGCTTGCGATCGAAACTAAGTTGTAACAACAATCGGGTTGAAAGACTTTTAGGTACAAAAAAGATCTGCGAGTAAGTGTTGTAAGCAGAGGGAGTAATTAAGAATAGAAATTATTATTGCTGGTAAAAAGGTTACGAGCATTGTTAAATAAAGGATTTAAATTAAAAAACAAATACATACATATATATATATATCAATATTGTTCTTTGATTTAGACATGGTATATCCAGGAGGCATATGCTATTCCTTGTGAGTCTACAGCACGAAAATGGTTTGCAAAGCTTAAATATGGCGATTTTGAAGTCGACGACATGACTTGTTTGTTTTGTTTAAATAAAAGTCTTTGATAAAAACGGTACGAACTTATTATATACTCAATATTTATCTGAAAAACTAAATATAGATCTCTGTGACATGGTAAGACAACAAAAATTATAGACTCATTTTATAAAGAAAACCAACCCTCTGTGAAATAAGTCAATGTTTTTATCGGATATGATAATTGATTTGTAATTATTATTATAATTATAGTTATAATATCATTAATATAGCTATTATACTATATTGAATATTATAAATATATTGTATTATATATAATTATTATAAATTATAATTATTATAATTATAATAATAACACAATTAATTTGGATTAAATAAATATAAAATAATTTTAATGATAGCAACAATCTATAGTGAAGAATTTATGGAAGAACTGAATAATCATATTTACAAAATGAAAAGAAAAAGAAAACAACACGTTTTATAAAATGAGACCATATATACAAAGTATTTACTCCATTTAGTATAATCACCTGTTAAGTTTTTATTCTTTTTAGCCTTTTTAGCTTCTATTTAAACGTCATTTTTACCAATTTGTTCACATTAAACGTATGAAGGCATAATAAATAGATAGATAGGTAGGTACATAATAGATCGAGCATATTGAAATGTGATCAGTAGTGTTGTTATTTTGGTAGTGGTAGAGGTTTTAGTAGTGGTAGTGGGTTTGATGATTGTGGTCATGGTGAAGTTGATATTGATGTTGATCGGTAGAAGTAACGTGGCATTCACATGCAAAAAAAAGTAGGATTAATTTATAATAATAAACTAAAAGTATTTTAAAAATTAAAACAAAAATGCATAAAAACATAAAACTTGTTAAAAATATTGACTTCCTACGTTTTTTATTAAACATTGGAAAAAATAAGAAAAAATAACAGAATATGTCAAAGAAAATGCTTCGCAATATGAAAAATAATTCAAATTAAAGAAATACGTATATTTTAGAAATAACTAATATAAAATATGAAACTTCTCAATATTAATATATGATTAGAAATATTATTTGTTTACAAAACAGAAATTGAATACATACAATCTGATCTGTACTTCGGAATGTCCCGCCTCCCAGTCGGCCAAGAATTGCCAACTCAGCGTCAGCTGTACCATTCGGAAGTTTTTTTCCCCAAGGCATCAAGAGCAGAGTTGTTACAACAACAACAACATACCAACATATAAAATTCAGTCAATATACTACACACAAAATATCATCACTAAATCATTAAAAAACGCACTATTGTTTTATTTCATTTATGCATATTTAGTTTGGCCTCATTTAAGGCCTCATTAGCCAACCGTAGAATCATAAATGTATATGTAACGTAAGTGTAAACGTTTTGCCACTTATAGAACACTTAAAAACGTGTCATAATTTTTTTTGTCAATGAGTGTATATAAACTGAAAAGAAACAGCTGTTTAAATCACTGTGATGGGTATAATAAATGTTCAGATTGTGTACGCTTTGAAAAAAGTACCAAATAGGTTTAAATAGTATTTTTTATCTAAGTATATAAAAATAATATAATCATATACACATGTAAATATTTACAAATATAAAATACAACAAATTATATAAAAAATTATTGGCAAAAAAAGTTCATATGGAGTATTAAGTTATTTATCAAATAAATGCTATTTTATAAAAAGTCAATATTCAAAAGTTTTTCTTTCTCTTTGGTTTACGATAGACCAATGTAACCAGAATTTTTGCACACCAAATTGAAGTCATTGGAAATATCTTTTACTTGACAACCTTCTTTTTTTGTTTATCAAAATTTCAAGATACTACTCAGTTAAATGTTGAAACTAAGTGGCCTCTACACCTCGGAAACTAGTCGTTGCTGATCCAAAGTTCTTTTTAATTTTATCTAAGAATTACATACATACATAATTGCTTATCTATCATTAGCGTGAAAATGTTTGCTTGTCACCTAAGAATGTTTATTAACGCTAATTTTTTAGTTTATTCCTTTTCCACATTACAATATACGTAAGAAGCTATTTTGTATTAAAAAATAGTAATATTTTTTAGAATCGGATTCACATTTTCAAAAATATATTTTAAATTTGTTCAAATTATTATAAATTACTTTGTCCAATTGTTTTAAATTGCCCCTTTTTAATTGTGTGAAAAAAGTACCAAAAAAAAGGTTACATGACAAACGTCATGTAACATTGCCGTCAATTTCTATTTTCAACAGATTGGGACGTTACAGTTACATTACATTACAGTCAAGTAAGCGCTTTCATAGCTTTTCATATAAAAAAGCGATCAGCGACACAACTACATTTACGGCTTCTACATTTACGTTCGTCTAATTCTACCTTTACACGTCGACTGACTGATAACTGAAGCACACAACTCTAAATTATTTTAAGGTGTTTTATAGAACACAATACTACCACTGTGCTCAGGAATAAATGCCCTTAAGACGGGAGTTTTTACAGGACGATAATTCAGTATAATATAGTTTCAAGGAATATCGTAATGATATGTCAAACGCAATTATTGTATTCAAATTTTATAGTGTTCTTAAAAATATGATTGCATGTCTTAAATTCAAAAATAGCAAGATATGCAAAGAAAAAATGTAAGAAATTTGATATTTCATTGCAGGGGAAATGGTGCGAATCTTGTTGGTTCTATAAATAGGCGACATGAAGAAATTATAAATATGAAGGAAGCTGCTTCCAAAGAGTAGAATAAAGTTAAGTCAAACAATTTAATACAACATTGAAAATTTTGTGTTGCCCTATAATTTTGCCAACTCCGTATAACAGTAGAGTACTAAATTGAGCACATACTTAGAATTTTATTTGAAAACTTCATGAAATACTCAAACAATTAAAAACTGTACATATATTTATTCATTGCTATGTTGTTCTGTGTAAGAAATATAAACAAAAAGTATATAATTAAAAAACTAAAATGAGAAAAGGCAGTAATAAAGGAACCTCTATTTGCTCAGTTCTGCAGTCTCAGTTATGCCATGTTCGCACGACACCGTTTTTTCGTCATTCGCTCTCTCATTCATAACACAACTCCCAATTATGAACTTAATTAGATAAATTTTCATACAAAATCTTGAGGAAGAATCACTCAAATAGTATGTAACTATATTCCTATTACCCTTTGTATTACTTCAAAATCAGTGTTATCTCTAATTTTTATAAAACTTAGATCAAAAGAGTTTGGCGTACTCATTAGCTCTTAATCAAAATGTTTTAATTATAGACTTAACATTGCAAATTTATTAAATTGACCTCCCTAAAGTATGCTGTCAAGTACAAAATATTAACAAAAAAAATAAAATAAAAGAAATAAAGACAGAAACAAAACAATGGTCACTCGCTGCATTGACTTCATATGCAAGCTGTTAAAAGGTGCCGTGCGAACGGCAGAATACAATTAAGTAATACAAACAGAGAACAAAGTAATCCGAAGGCTCGTGCGAACGTAGCATTATAAGCACTTATAATTTTTAGCATTCTTTCTCAGCTGGAGACCAGCGACATAACCGAAGAAGGTAAAAAGCAATCGTTTTCATCCGAACAAATTAAGCTATTCCTGGTGCAGACCTACGAAAAGCTTTCAAACGTAGCAAATAAAGCCGACTGTTAAATATTTAGAATACAGTTTAATACTGTGAGAAGCTTTCACTTTATAGCGAACGTGTCTACTGATTAACCTTTTATTGCCCGATGGTAATTACAAGTACTATTACTTATCTTTATGCTTTACTTATTATACAGGTATAATTTTGCGATAAATGATTAGTTTTTTTTTTAATTTAAGGTCAGCACACAGGGAATGACTCCTACTCATGCATGGCATTGTACTGGTACTAGGAAAATAGTTTGTGGGAGAGAGGATAGAGGGCGTAGTGTCTATATGGACGTTTGATTTGAACTAATCCATATCGTAGGTTCGTAGATCGTTCCACAAACGAACGGTGCGACTAAAGAACGAATTCTCTCTATAATGCGTTGTGCGATTCAACTACAAAGTGATGTACGAGTACTGCGTGAAAACATATGATTATGCGGAATCAATTCCCTTATTTCGTTATAACACATTCCGTAATAGTACCGATAGAACAATTAAACACACGCCACATTGAGACGATGCTCGAAGGAATCAATAGAGTTCGCTACCCTACCGTCATTAATAAGCACCTTCGCCTCTCCTGTATGCGGTCAAGAAGCTCCAAAATAAACTTTGAAGTACCGGCCCACACATGAGAGTTGTATTCTATTTTGGGTCGGATATAGGTCTTGCAAATACTGAGAAAGTCAGATGGAGTGAAGTATTTCTTACACCGTCTTAGAAAAACGAGGCACTTGAATGCTTCTTTCGACACTGGAAAAATGTGATCGTTCCAACGGACATCACTATGAATCCTCATGCCCAGAATATCAAGAGCATCTGACCCAACAATATCTACATTACCCAGTTACAGACGACAACCACACCACCACATCTGTGTGTCAGAAAACAACATTGGGTTTTGCGCGCATTGAATTCAATCCGATCCGCACGACCACACTCGTAGATTTTCACCAAGTCGCTCGTGAGTGTGTCGTTCATATTACGCCTTTTCGCCCCAATCTCCAACAGGTTCGGCCTACGATCAAAAGAATATGAATGGCAAATGCTGCTGTCGTCTGCGAAAGAATAGATAGAATTGAAAGTGAGAAGAAAAAAGTTATTAAGAAATATTAGGAATAGAGTTGGAGAAAGAACAGAGCTTTGCGGTACCCCTTAATTTATCTTGAACTCGTCAGATGAGATTCCATCTATGACCAATCTTATAGAGCGATCTGTGAGGAAGCTCTATGTAAATCGAGAGAAGTGACCACTGACACCAAAGGCAGTAAGTTTCGTCCCATGCCAAACTTTATCAAACGAATTAAAAATTTCCAGAGCCACAACTTTGCTCTCATCAAAACCATGAATGGATTTGATCCACCTCTCGGAGAGTACCGCCAGCAGGTCGCCACGTAAGCCATAACGGCGATCGCTTAGCAAATTGTTGGACTCCAAATATCTCACAAGGTGATGATTAATCATACTCTCCATAACCTTGGAAGTGCAGAACAGACTGTTATTGGGCGGTAGTTTTCAGGGTTGGTAGCCTCACCCTTTTTTGGGATTGGCGTTACATTAGCAACTTCCCAGCAGGATGGAAATATACCGACGCGATATGACGCACTGAAGAGGTTGGCTAATGGACGCGCAAGCGTCGAAGAGCACTACTGTAAGATCAATGCTGGTATGCCATCCGGCCCAGAAGACTTGCTGACGTTGAGATTTGCAAGAACCCTTGAAAGTATATACTAGGCATAGTCACTTATACGCTTTCGAGTGCATGCAGTGGTTGAAGGCTCACCGGCAAGCGAGAATTAATTGCAAATAGTTCAGCCAAAAGGTTGGCCTTTTCAACCGATCTCGTGAATGCTTGGTCATTCTTTAAAAGTACTGGGATCGAACTAGCGCTATTCCTGAGTCTTTTAACAAATGACCAAAAGCTCTTACTCACTTAGGAAAAGTAACTTTAGCACGAAGACGCCGATCGTAAAGAGCCTTTCCACGCCTAAGTGCTGCTTTTTTACTCCTGTTGCTCACAAGATAAGTTATCTTTCAACAACTCTAGTGTTTAGAGGTGCTGTTGGATTGCGAGTTTACGCTTAAAATTTTTGTTTTGTTTAAAATTTAAAGTGTGGATACTAATTTTTTATTTTAATACATACAAACAGTACATATAAAAGTGGTAATAAAGCACATTTTGTTTCTAAGAAGGTTCAATAAAATCAAGATCTATTGAGCCTTTATAATTATCAATTGTGAGTACCAGGACTATTTGGGCACCCTTTATTTTTGCAGGAATTTTTAGTTTAACTTCTAAACATGAGCTCTTTTGCTCGCTACTGTACATAGCGTGTGGCAAAATATTGGGTGAGATAATAAGTTCGTAGCGTTTTTATATATTATTTTGTTTTACAACGACTTTTTACTATTGAACAAAGTTTTTATTAATTTTATAGTTTCCGTCTGAATTCGACAAAAAGCGTCTCAACGCATTTTTCAAAGAGAACAGTAGCCAGAAAAGTCGAGAAAGGAGTTGATGAACGATTTTCAATTATTTATTTGGGAGTAGTGTGGGTGATAGTAATCTTTCATTTCTTATCGTCTTTGTAGTCTGAGTGCGTTCATGACTGCACTTCTAGCGTCTATTCTCTCACTCAATTCATCCGAGTATAATGGAGTCAGGCATGCATGTTTTGCTGCAGAATTTACTGCCATAAATATCGACATGTCCACGTATCCAAATTAGTTTTATTTTGTTTTTATACGAAACCAAAAGATCGCGAATTTTGTTAATAGAACGCCAGTTATTATTTGTTGGATTTTGCACGGCGTATATTGCTGATAAGCTGTCCGAAAATATAATTGTATTTTTTAGATCCGATGGCAATGAGAATTGCTTGTTTAATGCAAGCTGCTTCGGCATTAAAAATTGATGTTATATTCGAAAGAGTAGCGTCTGGTTGCAAGATATCTTATGATTTTAGCCGTAGATCTGAGTGATTTTTAGATATAAAATGTGTTCATTCCAACGATAAATTTGTTCCATTATAACCCCTAATATTTTTAGTTTAGAAACAGTGGATTTACAATATCATTAACGATTCAATTTTCAAACTTTGTACAGATTGTAACAAAGATGATTTATCTAACGAAATTTTAGCACCTGCAATTTTAGACCAGTTTTTAATGTCTATTACAACTTTCATAAGCATGTTGTTTATTTGTAGCGTATCGTTATTTTTACATACTCGAATAATGTAAGGATCGTCGGCGTAGAGATAATGGTCAACAAATTTATGTTTATTTATAATATTACTAATTTGGTTTAATAAGATTTGAAAAAGTGCAATGGATAGGGGAGACCCATGTGGAATTCCATTTGTAAGTAGATGATAATTTGAGAATTCATTCTGATAGAAATGATATGAACATAATTAAAATTTTTTCTGTCAATTCCCCAGGTTCTCAAAGTATCTAAAATGACATGGATTCCAACTCGGACAAAATCTATTTGGATAGCTATTATAGATGTGCTTTACGGCTAGATATCATATTGACCCTGTTCCACAACACCGACTATGGGGAGTCTTTGCTTATACCTTTTGTAAAGTTTTCAAAGCTAATGATTTTGGCCTTTCTACATTCAAGTCTGAATATAGCATTAGCTATCTTATATATTACTAAGTTATCGTTTATTGGATGTTTTTAAGCAGTTGCCATCTTTTGTTTTTTCAGCTCTAAGTTGGGATAACATTGAATTCCACCACGGAACAAGACGTCTTTGAAATAGTGATGTTTGTGGTATAAATTTATTAACGGCAGATCGAATGATTGTTGTAATTAATGCGTTATTTTGATTTATATTATTGGTAAAGATTCTATTGTTTAGTTCTAAGTCAATTTGTGACTGAAAAAGATCCCAGTTGTCCTGTTTAAGATTGAATTGTCGTTTCTGTTTCTTTGTAGAGGCGTGAATATTTGTTGTTAAGGTTGTTAGTGTAGGAAAGTGATCGCTATTATGAAGATCATAAAATGTTTTACAGGATAGAGAAGGGGAGCAACTTGTTATACCAATGCGCGTAAAAGTATTATGGGTTGAGTGATGTGTGGGCTTACCATCATTTATTATACATAGATTATTCAGGTTTAATGAGTGTTCGATAATAGTCCCTCTTCGGTTATTTTAATGCGATACCCATGGGTATGTCAACTATTTTATCTCCTAAAAAAGTAATTGGTGTGTGAAAATTGTAAAAAGGTTATTTAATTCTTGTGGTGAAAATTGTTTTTCTGGGTGAATATAACTAACTATTGTAATTTTTATATCGAGAGTTATTTCTATTGAAATGTTTATTAATTTTGAAGAGTTGTTTACACGTTTGTGTAAGATGTGATTACGAATAAACACACCAATTCCGTTTTTAGCTGAATTATTAGTTGGGTGATTTTCCAAATAACAGTCAAACCTCTTAGGTAGGACAATAGTTGCATTATATGCTAAGCGTGTTTCTTGGATAGAAAAAAATGCGGATCTTGCTATTTTAAAATGAGTTCAAAATCAATGTAATTATTAAAGTATCCTTTCATATTCCGTTGTAATAAGTATGTTGAAAGATGTCATATAAAATTTATAACAGAAAAATATCATAAAATATAAGTAAAATTTAGTGTGGTCTTAAATGTCCATATTTTCCTTTCCATCTATTGTAAATCTTGTGAGTAATCTTATAGCAGTTAATGGGATTTCCTCTTTTCTTTCTGTGGATTTTTCGCTTGAAAATCTTTTAATGTGTAGCTGAGGGATCTAATATTGGTTTGCGTGTAGTTTGAATTTGTTTTTTATTTTCCTTTTTACATGATTTTTTCGGTGATTCGTTATCTGTTGTGTTGATTTCTGTCGTTTGGTTTCTTATTTTTATATTTTTTGACTTATTTAAAATTTATTCCACCGATGATAAAATGTTTGTTTTTGTAGTTGAATTATTTTTTGTAAAGTTTGTAGAGCTTTTTTTTGTAAGTTTGAACGAATAGTTCAATATATATACTCAATTACACACATGTCCATAGTCGAACTCTCTAGCATACTTAATAATAAATTTACCATTCATTTTTTGAACTTATTATATTAAGAAGTAGTAAGAATATAGGAGCCGATATTCGTGGAAAAACAGTGCTTAAATATATTTAAAATATTAAAATAAAATAGTCAATATAAAAGTTAAAAAGAAACAAATTTCTCTTATTACGCTTCCTACTGTCCAATTTAGCTATTCTAGTATTATATTTTAATTCATTGTTATTTATAACATTAATATAATCTAAGTACATAAGGAGTTACAAAACCAGATATTACTGTATATGATAAATATGAGTCGTCAGTATAATAGGGGGCATATATTAAGTTGTGAGTAGTGTATTCCATGCATTTTAATATATGATTTCTTATAAGTTTAATAATAAAATTATCTATTCTGCTAATGTTTGCAGTTACATCTATAATTTTTTATTAGAGATAAATTTAATCTATTTACTTTGAGAGGATTTATTAAGCGAAGTACATGCTCTTAGACATTTTGGCTTATTTTGTTGTTATTTTGAATTGAGTTTTTCTTTTTTCTTTCTATTATTGCAATTTCTAGTGTTCCTTTGGGGACTTCAAACAAGCTAGTTAGCGGTGTTTTTGCCTGCCTTTGGAGAATAACTGGACATTTCTTATTATTGGCTCTATGATCGTGTTTACAATTAATGCATTCTACTTTAGTGCATGGTGTAGGATCGTGCATGCTTGATGAACAAGCTTAACATGCGGTAGCAACGGTATAATATTTTTTTGTATGGCTCAATTTGAAGCAATCTTTGGATTGTATTGGTTTCGGGATATAAGGTTGAACTTTACATATTAAAAAACCAATTTTTATTTCTTTTGGCAATGAAAAATTATTAAAATCAAGTATATGCAACGGCGTATTTATCACCTTTTTTTTCTTCATATTTAGTTATTTTTTGGCAACTAACTATACCTTGATCTTTTAGACCATTTTTAAATCCTCTTCAGTTAAGTCTCGCAGAGATGGCGCAAAAACAAACCCCTTTAAGAGTATTTAATGTTGGATGCAAAGAACAATCGACCGGGCACAATCCCGATAATGTGGGTGCCTTTTAAAACCTGCTAGCCTGTGCTCCGTTTTTTTGTAAAATCAATAAGTTCCCATCTCTTGTGAAGCTTACTCTTCCCGCCGATTCGCTAGATATTTCGTCCGATGCTTTTGTCACTAAGAAGATGTTGAAGTTTTGTATTGGTTGTCAGGAATTTTTACTTTTTATTGTAATGTATTTTGGGCATCGTTTATTATATCTATCAATTTCTTTGTTTTTAAATGCAGGAAAATCGAATATGTTATTCAGGTAGTAATCATCTCTTTTACGTTTTGGGGATGGATCGGGAGCTAATATTGCAAAATAGTTTCCTTCCGAAGAGGTACACATTGCTAAGAACTAGTAGGACAGATTTAACTGGAAGAAAAAGTGTTACGAAAAATTTTATTTTATGAGAGATGAGCGAAATAGAATAAGAGATTGTGAGATTAAGTAGACACGTTTGTTTGGTTTAAACAAACAGAAGAAAAAACAAGTAAACCGTTAGGAAAAAAAGAACAAATTATATGCGTAGTAAACCGCAATAAAAGGAGAGTCTTTTATAAACTGAGGATATTTTAATATTTTCGGTAATATTTAGAAATAAAATGCCGTGGAATTTTCTAGAACGCGAGTAATACAAATTTTAATGAATAATTATTTGTTGTTTATTATATTTGGATTTGTTGGGTAAATGTTATATATTTATTATTTGCGTATATACATATCGCACACTAAATCATGAACAATCACAGCACAAAACTTTTCAAATCGCTTTTTTTGCATTATCCAATTCACAGAACAAATGTCTAACGACTATGAAAATCTCGTTTGCATAGCTCTTTTTTAACTAAAAAATATTATTTTACTTATGGTGCTTGAACATAATCAACTAAAATTTCAGTTAAACCTGACTTATCGTAACGCCTTAGTTGCAACATCACAAGCCAACTTTATTGGCAACACTGTGATAGTTTAATGGTGATATTCCATAACGTCGTTAGAGAGCAATTTAATTTTACAACAATGTTTGAAGAACCTCTCCTGAAAATTTTGAGTTGTGACTGTTCATGATTTAGTGTGCGATATATACCCTAATATTGCCCATATATACATATATTTATTTACCAGTTCTTCTTATTCAAATTTATTAATATAATATAATATTTGTTTATAATTTTTCGGCCTTTGTGTTTAATTTTTATTTGTTGAGCATTATTTTGGAGTTTGGAAAATTTTAACGTCATTGGAAATTTTTATACGCACTTCTGGTGCGTTGGTTTAATTTGATGTCAATTTTAATCGCAAGCGTGAGGATAGTGCGAATTTATTTGTACTCGAAATTTTGGTTATGGAATTGGAGCAGCTTTGGGTTAGAGTAGGAAAAGGCCTATGAGACAGCCTGGAGTATATTGAAAAGTCTGGTAAGGCAAATCCCGAGCACATCGAAGTGGCAGAGTCGAAATACACTTCGACGATGTACACATACGTAGAATGCTCAGCGAGGATAAAAAGGAAAATGGAGGAGTTGAAGCCGAAGGTACAATCAGTTGCTGGGATGAGACTACAAGTGAATGAAAATTATTGTAATAACTTACCTTTGCCCCCCTGTGACACTGATGTTTTTAATGGTAATTATTTATCATGCCCTATATTTAGAGATTTATTTACTGCGTTATATGCGAATAATACTCGTTTTAGTAATGTTGAAAGGTTGTGTTATTTAGTAAGGAAGACTGGTAAGGAGGCTAGGGAGATAGTTAAGAAATTCAATTTGACCAACGATAGTTTCGTCATCGCTTGAAATATTTTAACGGATCCTTACGAGAATTTATGAATGTTGGTTAACAACCAATTTAAGAATTTATTTGGATTAGCTACGCTAACTAAGGAGACAAGCGCGGGTCTAAAGATTATACAACGTGGAATCAACATCGAATTAGGGTCCTATTATTATTTTTATTTGTATCTAGCGCTTACCAGAGCGGACGGTGTCTATCTGGGAACAGGGTGTTAAGGATAAAACATCTTTGTCCCTATGGAAAGATTTGGATTGCTTTCTCACGGAAAGAATTCAAACTTTGGATTGTGTACGCGATCTTAAGGGGTCAAATGTTGTCAAAAAGAGATGGCGATAGCAGGGTACATACACATGTTTCGTCGGCATCAAGTGCATTTTGTGTCTGGGCCAAAGTCACTTATTAAGAATTTGCCTTCGTTTTCAGAAGATGTATAGTTCTGAAAGATTTTCAGCGATTAAAAGACATCATTGCTGCGTTAATAATCTTTCGAGGTAACACGAAGTTAAGGACTGTCGTAGCATAGTTGTTCAATGTGCAATTAGTGATACCATACCTTCCTTCATCGGGAGGTCTCTGTTAACAACTGTGCTAATACGACCATTCAGGACAGGAATATGTCAACAAGTCAAGTGACTCATCCTGTGAATATTGATAATTCGGGATCTAGGACTTCTAATTTAAATGCTAATCGTCAAGTTTTTCATTTTTCGCGCGATTGCTCCTTGTAATTGGGAACATCCATAGTTACGATTTTATGCCCGGGTATCACGTATCTGGCACGGGCCTTGATTGATCCTGCTTCGGAAGCTTCTTTTATATCGGAACGCCTGCGAAATTAATTGCGACTTCCATCAACTTTATGAGTATTAGGATTTTCGGCGTCAATAGGAATGTTTCTGGTTTGTCTAGAAAAGTTTGTACCCTTCGAATAGGTTCTCTGATTGATGATAGTGTTGATTTGGAGACACCTGTACTTGTAATACCTTCAATTTCTGGTAATTTGACTTCGTTTGTTTTACCTTCGCATATCAGTGGTAAAATTCCGGACCTTGAACTTGCAGATCCGAACTTTAATAAGAGTGGCCCTGTTGATATTTTATTGGACGCTGATATATATCCAAATATTCTCTTGGGTGGACTAAGAGGAATATTTTCGGTTCCTTGTTAGCTCAAGAAACTGTTTTTGGATGGATCTTAACCGGCTAGGAATTCTATTGTCAATGTTTATACCACTGCTATTACCCTCTCCGAGGAAGATAATTTAAATAGAAATCTGCTCAAATTCTGGAAGATTGAAGAAACCCCGAAGAGGAGGATTTTATCTCCTGAAGATAGAATTTGTGAGCACTACGACACAGCGAAATTTTAGTGGAAGATACATCGTAACGCTTCCTTTCAAACCCGACTTCCCTCGATCGATCAACTTGGGTATATCCAGGACTAAAGCTTTAGGGTTCATCCTTCGCATAGTCCATTCCAGCGAATTCTTTATAGAAGCTCCTGATAGTCAGTCTGATAGTCAGTTGACTGAATACAAACCTCAGACTGTGACTTTCGGTTTGAATTGATAGGAATCAATTAGTAGCAGCCTTGTCTTCGGGCTTAGAAAATGTACTTCGAATGAGCGGTCAGTACTAACAGGTTTGCCCACGGCACATTTAGTTGACACGAAACTTAAGACATTCGAAGAATTTAGCAACTCTAAGACTTTAGGGAGTTTGTGGAATGTGCAATTAGATTCTTTCTTTTTTTAAGGTGAGTCCTATTGAAATGAAGTCGAGTTACACGAAAACGCAGTTGGCTGGTTGAGTCCCGTAATTGTCATGGCCAAGATTATTATGCAACGCATTTGGCAAGATAATATTGATTGAGATTAATGCCTTCACGCTTCTACGGAGACGGAATGTATAAAACTTGTTGAATGTTACGACAGAATAAATGAAATTGGGATACCGAGATAAGTCAATTTTTCTAGGGAATCTGCTACCGAATTGCATGTTTTTTCAGATGCATCAGAAAAAGCATTCGCGAGGGTGGTGTATATTAGCATTTGAACCCCTAATGGTACGATTTTAACTTATTTGTTGTCTTCAAAGGCAAGAGTAGCCCCTATTAAATCGTTATCTCTCCCTCGTCTTAAATTGTATGGTGCTATGTTAACATCAGAACTTTTAGGGAATTTTCTTAGGGAAATTGATATTCCTATTGAGCTCGATTATTGTTGGACCGATTCCACTATTGTACTGATTTGGTTGCGTAAAGCTCCCTGTACGTGCACGACCTTCGATGCTAATAGGGTTTGTCTCATTCATGAGAATACGAGTGGTCATAATTGGCACCATGTAAGCTCGGAAGATAATCCAGCTGATTTAGGTAGTAGAGGAGTTAGTCCACTTGAATTGGCTGAAAGTGAACTTTGGTAGCACGGTCCACAATGTCTCCGTCAGGATCAGATTCTTTGGAATTTAAAGGATCTTGGATCTCTATATATCGATAGTGAGGTCAGAAAGTTAAAGTTCACGTCTGTTTCTTCAATAATTAGAGAATATTTTAGAGCGATTTTCGTCGTTGGACAAAGCCCTTCGGGTCATTGTCTATATTTTTGGATTTTTCTTCGCTATAAATTCGATATATAGGTATCGATTTAGATTTGTTTCTGCCATCATCTCTTCATCTGAAGTTAAAATGATGAAATTTCTCTTGGCTGTTGTTGCTCAAACAGCTTATTTCACTGATGAATATAAATGCCTGTTGGATAAAATTCCTCTACCTGCCGAATTTTTTAATCCCATTGAATCCATTTTCGGATGAACAAGGTCTTTTGAGATTGAATGGTCGACTTGGAAAATCACCTTCACTATCATACGGTTAACGATATCCAATTATCTTACCATATCCTTGTCGAATTTCTAGACTTTTAGCTGAGTTTGTGCATCTGATTTCCAGACATAGTGATAATCGATTAATGTTGCGCATTTATAGATTAGAGTATTGCGTACTCTAGTTCGTACCGCTATTAATCGGTGTAAGCGTTGAATAATTGAACGCAAATGAACATGCAGTCAAATAATGGCTGCATTTTCCTTCGAGAGGACTACTTTAGATCGCCCATTTGCGAATATTGGTTTTGACTTTGCTGGTCTTTTTGACGTTAGAACCCTTACTAATCGATCTTGTTAGATCATTAAAGGATATGTTTGTATATTTGTTTTGCTGCCAAGGCGATTCATTCGGATTTGTTATTTGATGTATTTTTGGCTGCCTTTAATCGCTTTATTTCACGAAGAAGTTGTCCTCACACCATTTTCTCCAATAAGAGTACGAATTTTGAAATCTCTAGAGATTTTATCACCTTTTGAGAAATGCCAGGCCAGGATGTGTCTTGGTTATACTAATTTGAATTGGAAAATCATACCAGCCGGCGCTCCCCATATGGGAGGTTTATGAGAAGCTGGTGTTAATAGCTTCACGCTTCAATTTTGAAAGGAAGCTCAATCTTGTCGATAAACATTCGAAGAATTATCGAATGTCTTCGCAAGAATTGAAGCTTGCCTTAATTCTCGTCCCTTGTGTCCAATACCGAACAATCCTAGTGAACTTGTTACATTGACACCACGTCGATCTTTAATCGGATCACTTATTCTGGCACCGCTAGAACCATCAATGCTAGATTATCCAGTAAATAGGGTCAATCGGTATTGTCAAATTAGAGCGTTGCTCCATCATTTTTGTAACGATGGAAAGAAGAATATTTGTCCTTTTTATATAAACGCTACAAGTGGCAACATCCACAGAGAGATGTTGAACTCAATGATTTGGTCGTTATTAGAAATGACAACTACCCGCGACGGCATGGAATTTAGGCCATCATGTTCGCGTCGCTGATATTCGTACTGAGAACGGGTACGCAAAACGTTCAATTACAAAACTTGTTGTTTTAACAAATACTGAACTTTAATATCAAATTCACACTTGTTTACAGCAGAAGTACATTATGGCTCACATTTATAAAAAATAATACATATGTACATACGTATGTATAAAAATATATACATATATATAAATATATATACATATATCAACAGGAGTCCTTAATTACTACAGATGGGATTCTACAAGGTAATTTACCCGATATATGGGTAAATATATATTGATTAGGGAGATCGAACGGTTATTCTTCGACCGGTTTTAACCGTTTTTTTGGTTTTATCGAATACACTTTTTAAAAATTATCATTTTTCGAATGCCGAATAAGCCGGTTGATTTAACACGAATAATCGGTTAAATTAAATAAGTATAATTTTTATACGTTTGTGTATTTCTATTGCAAATATGCTAATCGTTTAACTTTTTGTACAAATTTAGTTATTTTTGTATATATGACAACCTAGAACGTCTTTCAGAAAACGTGAAAACCAAGGTAGATCGAAAAGATATACACACTTGAGCAGCAATAATTTTTATATATGAATAATGATCAACAAGCCTCATTGACAGCGACACACAAACGCCGGCTCTGAACAGCAGATATACTAGTTACTGAAGTTCTTCATAGCGCAAATACACATAACCAGTCGCTAGTAATGTTGTGAGCTGATATCGCTGTTGAAAATTGTCAGATGGTGTGGCCTCGGATTGAACCTTCTTGGTTGGAAGGTGGGTGTTTTACCTAACATATCACAGTGACACACACTCTATTGAATACGTGGTGCATGAATTTACATACAGTGCTGTTCGAAACCTAAGCAATTTTTTATCGAGGCAATTAAGGAGTCGTATATTACTAATAGATTTATTCTAAGAAAAACATACAATTCTTCTTAGCTTAGGCACGTAAATTGTTACTATAATAACAATTAATTCCATTCTCTACCAAGTAATACAACAATAAAAATGAAATTAGCTCCTTGAATAGCTGTTAGAAACTTAAGCAACATTTAGTACTTTGTGTAATAAACTTTGTTTTTTATGGCCTCCGTTTTGGCATAGTTTTTATGAGATTTGTTAGAATTACTGTTAGTATTGATTGCCACTTTAATTTTAAGCTCTCCGCCAGCTTCTGCTTATTTTTAAAACGACGTGAAACGCTTCAAGAATGAAGAAAAATTTTATTTAAATAAAAGAACCGGTTAACCGGTTATTTGAATAATTATTAACCAAAAACCAGTTTATTAAAAATGCTACTTTTCGAATTATTCGAAAACTGGTTTTTGAAAAAAGTCGAATAATCGATCTCCCTAATATTGATATATGTATATATACATATATCATATATTTAAATATACGTATATCAATAGGAGTCCTTAATGACTAGAGAAGTGATTCTACCCGGTATTTACCCATATATCGGGTATATTTATATATACATTTTTTTTTTGGGAATTTATTTAGGTATTTATAAAAAGAATTTTAAATGCAGCAACTGGCAACTTCTCTTTGTCAATCAGTTAAAACATAATTTCAATACATTTGGCTGCTTGTTTTCTTGATACCAATAGTCAAGGGCACTACTTAACCTCATCCGGGTATCTAATTGCGATGCAGTTTATTTATGATATTTGGTACCAATTTTAATATAAATCTAATGGTGAACCCAGCAAACTATAAAAATAGAGGATTTCTGGGGAACAAATTTTGAGCAGGATAGCGGATCGTGAATTGACTACTCCATGCACTTCAACAGCCACTGAACGCCCATTCAGCACTCAAAGTTTTATCAACTCAAAAAATGAAAGAAATTAATTGCACATAATGCGGAAAAGTGTGTTTTATACCACATAATTCGAATCTCTGCAATAAACACATACGGCAAAAGGACACTTCCTAAAAAACTTACCGGCTGAGTATGAAATCATCAATGCTGCTAATTCATTTGAAGAAGCACCTTCCACTTCCTTGTTTTAATTATTTTCGATGTAAAACTGACAACGACAGTAATAGTGATTTCGATTAATGTAATCAAATATTGTAAAAGCAGATATGTCTATATAATAAAGTCATTATCTCAAGTTGTTATTTTATCTCTGTTCCATAAAATTTATTATAAAGTATACAAAATTTTGCTGCACAATGTGTTAATTCACTAAATTTTCTACAACATAGTTCATATTTACCTTTTAGGTAAATACCTGGATATTTACCCATTTTTACCCATTTTGCCGGGTATTTACTAATTGGGTATTTACCCCTTTCTCATTTCTATTAATGACTCAAATGTTGTACATATGTTTTTATATTTTAATTTAAATACCGTGTACAGTCGTTCTTACTGACTCATTCGTCGAAACTTATTTTCATTTGGAGTCCCTATTGGATCATTTTATGTATCGGTGGCCATCTATCGATTTAAATTTGAACCAGCAGTTATTTCGAATCTGGCAATACTTATGTCATTCTATTCTGTCACAAAATTCAGTGTATTATTTCCACTGAACGAAATGAATCGATTTACGCTTAAGCAACGTTGGGATTCATTGGAAATTTATCTTCAAAACAAAGACAATTGGTCGGAAATTGCAAAAAAAAAAATAAATAAATTAAAAAAATAAAAAATCATCTTTTCGGACGAAGCTCATTTTCATCTTGGTGGGTATGTTAATAAGCAAAATTGCCGCATTTGGGGCTCAGAAAACCCAAACGTGGTCCTACAGAAGCCAATGCACCCATTACGAGTGAATTTAAACTTTTAAATGACCCACCAGATATAATGAAATTTGTTAATGTTATTGATAATTGCAACTACTTGATGTGTTGCAAGGTGGCCGGTTATGCTTAAGTACAACACAAATTTAATTTAATTTATTTTACTTTTTCTTTAAGTGTATTTCATTACCTTATATTTCCATCAAGGATGAATAAAAACCGAATTAAATACGATTGAAGCTCATAGGCAATATTTAAGTACCGTAACTCAATAGATTTTGTTACCTTATAATGTTATTATTTCCATCAAAGATGAAAATATTAGGTAATGAAATACACTTAAACAAAGGCCTTATAATGTTATTATTTCTATGAAGGATGAAAATATAGGGTATCTATCTCCATGTGAGTCAGAACATCATATACACTGGTGGAAGAAATAATAGGGGCACTTTGGAACAACGTGAAATGGCCTGAAGAGACGATGATTAATATATTTGGGTCATTTATTATTATTATTATTATTTCTTCCACCACTGTATACACTATTTTTGTCAGTTGCAAATATCTTCCGTATTACTGCATCAAAATTTATGATTAATGATTAAAAATAAATTCGAATTTAAAGATAAATTCGTACTCTAATAGTGAGAAATATTGAAGTTAATATTTTCTTTAAAACAACACATTCTAAAGCTTTATTTTTTTTATTTTACACATTTTGTTGTTGCAAAAACTGTTCTTGGTAATACTTGTTAGCTATGCAGTGATTGTTTTGTTAAATGTATTAATACAGGGTTGTTTAATTTACGTCAAGTAATGCCAAACTCTAACGGTTAAAGAAGTTTCAAGAAAATGTGCACATAATTAACGCAGAAACATCGTGTCTTTTATAGTAAAACAAATAATTATTCATAAAAAAGGGTTTTCTATCACAACCATCATCATAATCATCATATATCTACATATATTATTTCTTAGTATGGATGCTATATTCTGGAGAGGTAAAAAGAGTACATTCAAAAGAAAGAAAAAAAGAGTACAAATGCTAAAAAAGAATAGCGTTTTTAATCGTAACTATCCTGTTAGTCTTAACAACTGGATAAATACAGGGTTGTTTAATATACTCGTATAGTGTCATATGGTGTTAAAATTTAAATAACGTAAAACACAACAAACTTTATACCAGTTGCATGGACTGCCATTGCAGTTAATCTCCTACGGGGGGAGATAACATTCGGTTTTTAAAATACGTGTACCTTTCTGAGACACATCGGTCTCATAGTTTCGCTTTCACAAAAAGGTTGCACATCAACTACATCAACTACGTAGAAATTATTGAGCAAAAAGTGCGTTCCCAGAGGATACTTTGCCATGTTTTCCAAGCACTTTGTTGCTAAGTACGGTGAAGCTCGAGTTCCATTGGTTACTGTATTTAACTGGTAATATTTTAGTGCGTCAGTTGGACATTCTCTCCAGATGATGATTTGAAATTTTCTGTCTTCCGGCTGCATGAATATTTCCCGATACATTTTTTCAACATCTGTTGTAAAAACAAAACGTGGCAATCGAAAACGGAATATTATAGAAAAGAGTTCCCATTGTTGGTCTCGTGTACATTACATCATTTAATGACAAGCCTGAGGACGTCTTAGCAGATGCATCAAATACTACTCTTAACTTTGTTGTTAAGCTTTCAGGCTTTAGAAATTTTAGTAATTTAGTTTAAGTAATGAGTTTAAGTCTATCTGAGGCAGAATATCTGCTTCGAGCCGTTGCGTGAAATTGTTAATTTGAGACTGCAAAATCACGAAAATCTCTGTGTCGAACCTTGGTATTGCTTGATCCGATTCCACTGATAGCAATTAAAGCTGGCTTAGTGGAAATGCCCAAGCGCTTAAGTAAACACTCGCTAACGCAATTAAGTTGTGAACCCGAATCGAGAAGTGCTCTGCATGATATTTCTCTTCCGTTTGCTTTCACAATAACAATTGCAGTGCCAAGAAGAACGTAATTGCTTACACCGGAATTTTCAGTGTCATTTAGCGATGTGGTCTTTTGATTGTTTTGTGCTATCGGTAAATGGCTTTCTTCTGTTGTATGATTAGAAATCCGGTTTGTTTCCGATAATAAGTTTTTTCTATTTTGGCTTGACTTGCATTTCATACAGCTTCTGGATATGCAGTTTTTTACGTTATGACCGGGCTTTAAGCAATTGAAGCATATCTTTTGCTTTTGAATGAATTCTAGCCGTGCTAACGTTGATGACTGCAGAAACGTATTGCAGACAAACAATGGATGCTTTCCATTTTTGCACATTGCACAAGTTTGGTTTTCAGCTACTACGGACGTATATACCTTGTGGCCTTAACGCTTCTCTTTGGTGCCCATTACCGTCGATTGAGTTTGTTTCTAAAAATTCCAAAAAATCTTTGGAACTTCTCTTGGTTACGACAGGGGTTGTTCGAAGCGCAATCGGGTGGTTTGATCAAGCCTTTTTATCAGTAAATGGAGCAAAGGAGGGTCCCAAGATGACGTATCTATTTTAAGATTCTGTAGTGCCAAATGTTTAATCAACTTCGCTGCCTCTCCAATTGTGTCTTTAGGTGCCAAATTTTCTGGATTCTTGTAGGTATCTTATAAATCAACCGCTAGATACCGGAGTATTCACATAATGGAAAACAAAAACCGTATTCGTACAGATGGCAATGCCATATTTTTCTTGTTGTTAACACGAGTTCTAAACTCTATTTTATTTGTGTGGTTCCCCGTTTTTATTGTTGCAGTCAGTATTTTCATAAAATACCATAGTCAGTTGAATTATTAAAAAAGTTTGTATTTTGTCATAGAAACAATAGACACGAAATTTTCGAAATTTGCTTATGCATTGAATATTTCGTAAATTTTCTCATTTTTATCGGGTGTACGAATATGGGTTTTGCATTTTGTAGTTACCATCAAATTTGAGTATGGTAACTTTTGGTAATGGAATAATTTCTGTTGTATAACGGACACCATCAGGTGGTTGTTGTTCTAATGGTTTTCTTGTGATCTTTTTCACTGTGGCCCTTAGATTGTTTTCAAGTTATGAATCGCTCTAGGTTGTAACATCGATCTGTCGGCTCGTCGAACAATTCGCAAATTTACAAATGTATGTCCTCAATATGTTTCCAGAATGTTGTAGTAGTTGGTCCTTTTTGTAGTTGCGAACAATGGTTTCAATCTTCTCACCAACAACTCGTTGCTTATTTACCAATTCCTCGAAGGATGCCATTGTTGTCTCTTATTCAAGTTTGCTTCTTTGAATTAGCTTGCAATGTTCTTGATCCTGCGTAAGATCACGTCGGGCTCACCAAAAATGTTGAATGACTCGTTTGTCAATTAGTTCAGGATTCAATCTCAGCACATAAACCGGATTGAATATATATATATATTTTTTTTATTGAACAACAACCTTTAACCGAGTTGTTCCCGAGACCAATAAAATTCTTGTTACTTTGAACTTTAAAATGCAAGAGAACCTTTATTGTCAATTTCTTACACTTAAATACAAAATTATTGATGACAAATTATTTTCTATACATTTAATTTTTACATACATAATTGTTAAAACAAACAAATTTCAAGGTTCATTGGCTTACTGACCTTGACCATGAATTTATACAAACGTACATTAAACAATTATACTATTAAAAGTGCAAGCTATACATATTCCTATGAATGCAAAGGAAGTCAATGAACTGGCATTAAATTTCCAAATAAATAAAATTAAACTAAATGCAAGCAGCAAATTTTGTAGCTAAACACAAAACAAAACAATACAAATGGAACAACATTAATACATAAAAAAATACTCAGTTTTCTTCTACGTGAGACTTGAAGTCTAAAAAATTTTGTGAACAGTTGAATTGGCCTTACACTGAAACAATGAAATGACAAATTAATTGCTGTTGTTATAATTTTCAACAACACTGTCCAACAGTTTTCTACAACAATAACTAGAGAAAAAACAGTACGAATAAAAATAAAACAGTCATTACCCTCAAAACTGGACGTTTATTATTTATAATGAAGATTCTCTACTTAGCTAATGTGAAAATAGTTGCTTTTGTTTAGTACATTCAGGTTGAAATTGTTTTTAATTTTAATTTAAAACAATATTAAACTAGATAATTTTTAAATTAATTTGAAGCACAGTACTCCAACACAACTATCGCGTAATCTATCAACCGCAACAACAACTACAACAACAAAAATTCCCAAGATCAACAAAAGGTAAATAAAGGGCTTATGTATACATACTCGTGAATTCATATATATACATAAAGAAAATATTAACAATATTCGTTAATTTTCTGGAGAATTACTTGTTGTCCTACTCAATATTGCGTGCGAAAAAAGAAAAGAAGAAAGAAAATACAAAGAGAATCGATCTTATATGAAAATTGAAATATATCGATTACTTTTTCCCGTTCTATTTTGATTCTGATATTCTTTTGAATTGTATTATTTAACAAAATGAATTGCGGCTCATTAGAGAGGTGAAATAATCTCCCCTCCTATTGTTGTTTAATGATTATAAAGAAAAGAAAATAAACTTGAATACGTATAATTTTGGTAACGTCGGTTCATTTTAATACGGTTGTACACATAGGTATAATTAAACTGCCGGAATCTCTGCGTCAATTTACTAATTAAAGTTGTAGTAATAATAAGGTGTGCTTCAAAATGATAAGTTCACTTTAATATTTGCTCAATTTATCCAAACTATAAAATGTTACGTATGGTCACCTTATTAAAAAAATTCTACGTTCAAATAAGTTTTTAGAGATGTATTATTATATTTATTTAAATTTGTGAAAATGATAAGGTCAGTGATTAATAAGCAATTTATCTAATCAGAAGGTATCCCAATTGTTATTATTTTTTTTAATAATTTATAATTTGAATAATATCTGCGCGGTATAGGTCGCGGGAAACCTTTGTCCAGAACGTTGGGGCGGATTTCGCACCAGCTGTTGCAGATTGCCACTTTTAATTCATCTTTTGTTCAGTAATGTTTATGCAGACCACATAAACATTACGCACAAGCAGTCCCCACAAATTTTCCATGTGGTTTAAGTCAAGAGAACGTGTACTTGATTAGCCACTCAAGTAGTTTAATATTGTGCCCCTTAAACCATTATCTGGTCGACTTGCTGACATGAATTACTGCGTTATCTTGTTGAAAGGTGAAAGTTTTGTCAGCATTTTAAGTCAAATAAGGCAGCAAACGTTCAGACAGAATGCCCTGGTACTCGAAGGAAAGTAGAGTTCCAGGGTACCATGTGAACGAAAGCCAGCCCAAACAATCAAACCGCCACCGCCGAAATTCCGTTTAGAAAAAACATGAGCTCCTTCCGTAAATCTCGCCAATAGCAATTGAAACCATCTGGTTGATCCATGTAAAATTTTTTTCCATCAGAAAAAATTACCTACAAACCCAAAAGCGTATGGAATATCTTATAACTTTTTTAAAAAAATGTTTACCTGATGCCAATGTTGTTTTTCGCAAACTCCTTACGCTTAATCTTATGCTGCTTAGTCAAACATGGCATTTTTTTAATTTTGCTCGAATAAGGTTTGGCTGGGCGTTGATAGCTCTTAGAACTGTGAAGCTTGTAATTTCAATTCCTCTTTAATTGTTACCGCACTTTTATGGAATTCGAGACCTTTCGTGCAATTAGCCGAGTTTCACGGGCAGTCAGGACCTTTAAACAACCCGTGCTTTTTAATTTTTTATAATTTTCCTGTTTTTGAGAAATTTTTGCACTACACACAAAGCTCGTCCTAGTTTTTTCGCCATTTCACGCATACTCAATCCCTGCTCATGAAGTGTCTCAATTTGTCCTTGTTCATAAGGCGACAAAGGTGTTCAGCGACCCAGATATTATTTAAATTATAAATTATTTAAAAAAATAATAACAATTGTGATTGTGTAACCATACATGATATTTTATAGTTTGGATGAATTGTGCGAATATTAAGGTGACCTTATCATTTTGAAGAACACCTTATCTGATTTCCGATAGTTCACAGGTCGAAATAAATTTCTGATACTTTTTAAGTTTATTAACAATACAATTATTATCAACTTTATTTTCTCTGGTAAAGTCATTTTATATCAAAATAAATTTCGGGGAATACACAATTCACATTTGTTTCACCTTACTTTTGTCTATTTACATATTTTAACACTCAACTTAATTCGGTTAATACGTGCGATTCTCTCTTTTTATCGAGCAAACCTAGCTTGACCACTTCAGATCTATTTTCTCAATTTGTGTGACCCCTACAATCGACCCTATTAGTCTTCCCCATCGGCTCTTAGTTCACTGAGATTTGACAGTATTACCCAAACCTATTATCAACCATTTAGATAGATTTTCTGAATGATGTCTAATTCCAGTACTCATGACCCGAACTCGAATGCAAAGGAGCATTTTCTGTTCGACTGTAGTCATTTATTCTCGTTTTGTGAGAAATTTCATGCAATAGAAGATCACACCGAATTCCTATTGGAGATAAAAATAAACTTGAACATTAGATTCGAACGGCTGGACAATTCGTATGAAACTGCCATGGTACCCAGAAATGACGCAATTATAGCAGAAATAAAGGAGGATATCAAGGACAAATATGAAGAGTGCGTGGATTTTTTCTATCAGTGTCGGTCTCAAATATAGGATCAATTGAAGATAACTAGAATGGACAATCCTGCCACTCCTAAATTTCACTATAGTCTCAATCAACCCCAACAACCCAATCAGATCCACCTACCCAATCAAACACAATTGTATCAGAACATAAATCTTCCGGACTCAAACGATTGCATGAAACTTTTGATACTGAAGTTTCCGATACTGAAGTTTTTAAGGGCAATAGCCTTCCTTTCGTGATATGTTTACAGCGGTTTACACAAATCACTCAAAATTAATTTCGGTAACGAAGCTATACCACTCCGCTATAATACGCGTGGTGAAGCAGGAGCTATCGTAAAAAGATATCCCTTATCTCACGAGAATTTTATTCTTGCTTGGAGTGGGCTAAGAACCCGCCAAGAGAACAAACGATGGTCCGAAATGTCCCACTTTCTAGTGGACCGATATGAAGCTCTTGAACGCCTTACGAGCATAAAAAATTCAGACGGTTCATTAAGTCTCACAAGAACAGAGCGCCCTAATGTGCAAACATACAATATTTCACAAGAAAATCTAGGCCCAACATGTAAACTGTGCAATAATGATCATCCTCTTAGAACTTGTCCCAAATTCAAAGTCTATACAGGTTAATAGAGGGTAGGTTACGTTTATCGGAACAAGTATTGTGATACTTGTTTGGCATCAGCAAATTTAAAGCCAAATTGTAAAATCAAATATACTTGCTTCCATTGCTAGAAGAATCTTCATACGTTATTGCACATGATTAAATCATCCAACCATACAACGCAAGATACGGAAAGATCCTATACACGTAACTCGAATAAAAGGTCAAATATTTACAATTCATCCTCAAGAATTACTCATCAGGACGATGAACGGCCTTATACATCAGGTCAAATAAGAGCTAATTGCTCCTCTAGCTTTGGAAACATTCTGTTGCCGACGGCACTGTTGCAAATTAAATTTAAACGAGAATACTTTACATTACGATCTCTCATAGACCCTGGATCACAGACGACATTTTTGTCTGAGAAAATTAGAAATCGCATACAACTTCCTTACAGGAAATCACACTTCGAAATTGTTGGTATTGGCGGACAGGAACAATCAGTAAATAAGGAATCCGAGTTCACTTTATACTCTCGTAGGACAGGAGCCGGGACTCCGATAAAGGCTATAGTTTTGCCAAAGGTAACTAAATGCCTCCCAACCTTTAGTTTTTATGTTCCTCAATCGAAATAACTTGTAGAATTAGACCTCGCAGACCATTCATTTGATAAATCATCTCAAATATATCTGATATTGGGCAACGATTATGAACATTATTTAAATATCGAATGCATTAGGAAGAATATTTGCGGTAAAGCATCAGCAAATAGCACCATATTCGGATGAGGGTTAAGTGGGCCAGTCCAAAAAGAGTCCGTGCACACTTTCACCACCTCAGTAGTGTCGTCGGAAATCCCTTCCCTAACAGAAATATTGAGGAGATTTTGGGAGCAAGAGGAGTTACCATCTCAATCCGTGCTATCAGACGACTACCAGTATTGTGAGGAGTTTTGTCAAAAAACAACCACAAGATATGAAAATGGTCGCTACGTAGTGAGACTCCCATTTAAAAAAGACTTTCCTGACTCAAAATATCTCGGAGCTTCTCGTGTTCTAGCTTCTGTCCAAGAAGCTCGAACGAACAAGTCACTCAATAAAACCCAAAAATTCGAGGAGGAGTACCATAGGGTACTCGAAAAATATTTGGTTCTGAAAAACATGGAGCCATCTTCGCCACGTGAAATAGTCTCGGATAACAAATATTGTTCGTTTTATTTGCCACATCACGCAGTTATTCGACCCGAGCACAAAACTACCAAAGTAAATGAGTTTTTAACGCTTTTAGGACAACTAAATACGGTCAGTCACTTAAAGACGTTTTGCACACGGGCCATACACTACAATCGGAATTAACCTCAATTATTCTCAATTGGCGATATTATAAATACGTATTTAACGGCGACATACAAAAAATGTATCGCCAAATTTGGATTCAACCACATGATTGCCCATATAAACGTATAAGAATACAAAGGAGCAACTCTGTGAACGCTACATATTATCTACTAAAGACAGTTACATTTGGTGTTAACTGCGTCTCGTTTCTCGCTATTCGTACCCTGCACCAACTTGCTTTGGACTCTGAAGACAAGTATCCCAAAGCAGCAGAAACATTACGCACCGAGACATATATGGACGATATTTTATCAGGCGCCCACTCTCTTAATAAGGCAAGAGAATCTCAAACAACAGCTCTTGGAACTCAAATCTGGTGGATTCCCATTGAAAAAGATAACGGGGAACGATAGCGAATTACTCAACAACACCCCAGCGGAAGATCTGTATGACTCATATTTCTTACACTTTCAGGACATAAGCACCACAAAAACTTTGGTATTAAGTGGAATGCGCTCACTTATAGTTTCTACTACTCATTTACTCCATTATCTCGTGCCGAAAATATTACGAAGCGAAATATGCTGTCTGGTATAGCTTCAATGTTGTATCCCGCTGGTTAGATAACATCCATAATCATAAGGGCTAAAATGTTAATGCAGGAGTTATGGTTACAAGGCCTACAACGGGATAACACAGTTAGCTCAGACATCGAAAACAAATGGAATGATCTCCTAAATGAATTTGCTGGAATGGATAAGGTGGAAACAATACAGTCCCGAGCACAAAATTCAAATTAACGGGTTCTCAGACGCATCCAAAGTGTTTATTGCGCTGCAGTATACCTGCGCTTCCTCTCAAGTCGTATTTGGCAAACTAATTGAATCAAAAAGTAAAGTAGCGCCAATTCAGCCTATTTCCCTTCCGACATTGGAGCTAAGCGGAGCTGTACCGATTCTTTAATCGTAATTGGTTGGTTGTCAAAGTCACCTTAGACCTGGACAGCTTACATTCACAAATTTTTACCCAATGTCAACTAGAATCACGTTAGTCCTCATGATAATCCAGCAAATCTCGGCACACAATGGAACTAGCAGATAATATAATGTGGTGGCAGGGGCCAACTTGGCTTACAAAACCACATTCTTGAAATCGATAAGAAAGAAAAATGTCTACATACATCGATTAATGAAGCAGACATCTTGGACAGATTCTCCTCATACCCTAAAGGCACTCAGAGTATTGTCATATATATTTCGATTTTTCGGTAACACCTTTATCGAATATCGAAAACAGTACAATTACACCCAACGAGAACTCAATCACAGGGAGATTTAGTTCATAAAACTGAGATTAATTATTCTAGCGCAAGATTCATTATCCAGATGAATTTAAAGATATATCGAATTCTCTGCCAATATCTAATAAAAGTATCTAAAAGCTACTAAACCAGTTCTTAGATTCAGACAATATTTTGAGAGTAAACGGTCGACTGTCGAACTCATCCCTATCAAATAATGAGCGCTATCCCATAATATTGCCAGGAAATAGAAGACTTTGCGAACTCTACGTGGAAAATTTACATTCACTTTCCAGATTGAAACTCTGTATAAAGAGAATCATACATAGATGTAAAACATGTATTATATACAGACAAAAGCCATTCACTCAAATTATGGCTCTTTTACCATTCGATCGGTGAACCCTAACAATACACTTTCAGACCACTGGAATAGATTTCGCAGGCCAATTTGATCTCAAAAGCTCTACACTGAAAAAAACACTCATTGTAAGAGGCTGTTTGTGTTTTTGTCTGTTTCAGCACAAAGGCAATTCACTTGGAGGTATGTTCGGATCTTTCTACGGCAGCATTTCGAGCAGCGTTCTCTAAACTCGTTCGTCCATGGGGACTACCTTTCAGGTTATACTCAGACAATGATCATAACTTTGTAGGCGCCACCAGGCAATTAAAACGTGAATTTGATTCATGCATAAGAAACACGTACAAGATATATCTCACAAATATAATACAAACGGCTTTGGATTGATATTAATACCACAACACGTCCTTCATATGGGCGGCCTTTGGAAAGCAGCAGTAAAAAGCTTTAAATTTTATTTAAAGCGGGTAACTGTCTCTCACCGATTCACTTATGAGAAGTTCTCGACGATATTAACCCAAAGAAAAGACATATTGAACTCACGCCCGATTTCAGCACTCTCTGAGGATCCTACAGATATAACCGCTTTAAATCCTGCGGACTTTATTCGAGGAACTCCCATCAGCTCCTGAGCAGCATGACCAGAGACTAAGTGTAGTCAATCGATGGGAAAAACTTAAACTTTTTCAACATCAGTATTCAATACGCCGGAAAGAGGAAATCTCTTTAAAAACAGTATAAATAAAAAGATACCCATCCCAACCTAAAACCCGGCGATCTCGTGGTCATAATGGGCGATTTATTCCCTCCATTAGAATGGAGTCTGGGTAGAATCGAAAAGACCCTATTCTAGTAGCGATGGTAATGTCCGTGTGGCAGATGTTAAGCTTCTACGGGCACAATAACACGACCCATAGTGATGCTTTGCTATTTAGCTATGATATTGCTTAGTGGTAAAGACAACTCTACTTCAACTTTGTATTTATCTCCAATTTACTCTTAAGTATTGAACCCCCTCGTACATATCTCTCTTTCTTTCTCTCCCTCTGAAATAACCAATTAAAATTATTTTTTTATATTTTCAAAGCCTAAAATGCCAAACCGGAACTTCCGTGCGATGAGACGTTATCAGGGTATACATCAATGCAAAATCTGCAAGCGGTTGCATTCGATACGAGTTTGCCAACTATTCCACAATATGGATGTTCAAACGAGAACCAAGATTGTTGACAAATACGGCCACTTTACCAATTGTATCCTTGCATCAACACTTGCAGAATATACGCTTCTCCACCCAAGTGTAAAAAACTGGTTAAACCTAAATCAGAGGAAGCGTCACTAAGAGAAGTCCAAGCCACCACCATCGCAGCGAAAAGCTACAACTAGCAGCCGACCACGATCTTGCACAAATTCTTTCAAAAGGAAACAGCGCAGTCCAAAACTGAAATCTTAAAACTTTTTTAAAATGAACATCAAACGGAACATTCTAAAACTTAAAACTTTATTTAAAACCCATTAAACACTATACCATTAAACTATTATAAATTTTATATTTAATTATATTGAATTTTATAAAATATTGAACTGTATTATATCTACCCTACATCTACCTCATAGCGATATTCCTTACAACGCATACAAAAAAAGGTGAGCTCACACACACACACAGACACACACACACACACACATACCGAAATACCTGATCGAGCTGATTGCCGATTACCTCAGGGACAGAGTCCTCTTGTACGACACGTCTGATGGCAGGAAATCATATGTAGTATCGGCTGGAGTACCGCAGGGCTCAGTCTTAGGCCCTATACTCTGGAATATTATGTATGATGGTGTGCTAAGGCTCGAACTCCCAAGGAGAGCGCAAATCATTGGCTTCGCAGATGATATTGCCTTGGTGATAAGGGGAAAACATCTCGACAAACTGGAAAGAGCTTGCAATGTTGCAGTTGCTGTGGTCAGAGGCTGGATTGTGAGCGCAGGTCTCAAACTTGCGGATCACAAAACTGAGGTTCTACTGGTAAGCAGTGGAAAGAAAATGGAGTTTATAACTATAACGGTTGGTGACCAGCGGATAGCCTCTAGACAAGCGATCAGATACTTGGGGATCATGATCGACAACAGACTCACATTTAGGGAGCACCTGAAATATGTCAGTGGGAAATGTGCACTCACAGCTTGTGCACTTGCACGGAAAATGCCAAACATAGGCGGCCCTAGACAGGAGAGGAGGCTGTTGCTTACTAGTGTGGTAAGATCGATTGCCCTATACGCGGCACCCATATGGGCTGAGGCCATGCTTAGGAGAACATATAGGATGGGTATTGATGCAGCCTATAGAAGATGTGCGCTCAGGGTCGCCTCTGCCTTCCGCACGGTATCCACTGACGCGGCTTTTGTTATTGCGGGACTGATGCCACTGCAGCTGGTGTCGGATGTCGAAGGAAAGAAGCATGCTGCGAAAAGATCAGGGTCGGTAAACGTGGGCCGACTGGAGGAAGGTGCTATGGAAAGGTGGCAACGTGATTGGGATAACTCCTTGAGGGGAAGATGGACCCACACGCTCATACCGAGCGTAGCTGATTGGGTAGGAAGGAGTCACGGGCAGGT
The DNA here is from genome assembly GCA_023159175.1 of Wohlfahrtia magnifica. Taxonomy (NCBI): domain Eukaryota; kingdom Metazoa; phylum Arthropoda; class Insecta; order Diptera; family Sarcophagidae; genus Wohlfahrtia; species Wohlfahrtia magnifica. The sequence continues at coordinate 44,814 of JAKWBJ010000341.1, read as the reverse complement.
AAATTATTACCTGACTCAGTTGTTGAGCGGTCATGGATGCTTTAGGGCCTACCTTTTTAAATATGGGCATGACGACGATGATGTGTGCCCGGATTGTCCGAATGTGACCGAAACCGCGGGTCATGTTTTCTTTGACTGCCCGCGGTATGAAGATCAAAGGCGTTCCTTGGAAACGGCGAATAGATCCCGGATTGTGCCGAACAACATCGTTGGACTAATGCTGACCTCAGCCAGGAATTGGGACTTGGTGTGCGTTTTCGCAAAGGAAATTTTGGTGCGTCAGAGATTGGCCGAGATGGCAAGATCTGCGGAAAGGGGAAGCAGCATTCGCTGAATCACCACTCCCCTGAAGTAATACTTGATAGTGGTCCCGGGGGAGGAAATGGATGGAAGGATTACGAACGTGGATGGGGTTTAGTACGTAGGCGCATGACAAGCCAGATAGTAAGACTTGTCGCGAATCGTGCATATTGGTTAGTCCGGACTACCAATATCTTTTGAAGATTCCCTAGCCGTAGCTCGTATAGCTAAAAAAAAAAAAAAAAAAAAAAAACACACACACACACACACTCATCACAGGGCTGAGCGTAGGCTACTGTGGGGGTCAGCAAGGTGGCGGATAGCTGAATGGCCCACAGATATGTGGGTTAGCTGCGAATATTAAATAAGCAGTCCCCGACCAATAGCGGCAGAAATGGAGACCTTAACTTAAAAGGTTATTTGGCTCAGTGAAGTTTCTGTGACTGGGCGATTGATGCCGCCCATTGATTAAGTGTCGACATCGAAAATCCTGGTAGCGTCTGACTCAGATTGAGCGGCTTTCTAGGCAGCGTCTGCCTCCATGTTAGGAGCGGCTGGTTAAGAACCTGTCAGTAGGTATAAAATGATATGGGTAGGATCCCAGAACAATAAAACAACAATGGAAAGTTCTTTAAGGAATAAAGTTACGGTGCAGGGTGTAATGAGCCCAGTGCCGGCGGTTTTGCGGGGTGAGCAAGCAGGCTCCCGGCCGTCGATATCCAATGACTGCAATGATACGGTGGTGGCGAACTTGGCTGCTGTATCAGATAATGCTACAAGCTTAGATGGTTTCATGACGAGAAACCCCTTCCAGCGCGCTTCAAGACTCGCGCGAACACCGGAAAAGGCAACGCCAACTGGAGCAGGTGTGAGATCTAGATCATCTCCACCGTCCCTAACCGATAGCACGTCTACGGATAACTTGGCGGACCCTAAAGGGGGCACCGAGGTGTTCTCCAAACTCGGGGAGAAAATCGTGGAACTGCAGGAGATGATGGGAGGAGGAAGGCGATCCATACATCAACCAATGCGCGATCTAGTGGCCTTAATATCGTCACTATACCAGCAGGCAGCTAGGAGTAAATCCCAATCAACGGCGAATAAGGTCAGAACTAATGACAGATGTACGACAGACGATTCAAATGGAATCATTTACAACCACGTCGAAAAGAACAAGGGAGGAGACTGAGAGTGGCAGGAGAACTCCGCCTAAAAAGACTAAGCCTGGTCGCTCGGAGAAGAAAACTAATGGGACATCGAAAGACCTGAATAAGGTACCTGCTAAGACTACTGATGCCATCAGGGTGGATGAACCGAACCGCATTGTGGATGGGCAGTCCAGTCAAGATGGGGGCAATCAGAGGCCTAACGAGTGGATTATCCAAACAAAAAAGCGCAGGAAACACAGACCAGATGTGGTAATAATTAAGCCCACGGAAAAGCAATCCTACGCGGATTTGCTTAGAAAAGTGAGAGGCGCCCCTGAGCTTAAAACAGTTGGCGATGATGTTCACCTGGTTAAGAAGACACAGAGGGGAGAAATTCTCCTCGAATTTAAAAGGTCTTCCGAGATGACGGCCGAGTTGCATCGGTCTAAATTGAAGAATGTGCTATCGGAGGATGTTGAGATTAGGACACTTACTCGGGAGGTAACCTTCGAGCTAAGGTACCTAGATGAAATAACTACGGAAGACGAGATAATAAATGCATGGAAGGAGCAAATAGGCGAATTGGAGGCTTCTGCGCTCAAGACTATAAGAAGTGTTCCTGGAGGTACGCGAACGGCTATTATTTCAATTCCAGTGAGACAGGCTTTTAGGGCAGAGGAGGTAGGCAAACTGCGTGTTGGGTGGACAGTTTGCCGTCTACGTAGAAAGGTAGTTCCAAAAAGATGCTTCAGGTGTCTTGACTTTGGGCATGTGGCCAGAGAGTGCCGAGGTGAGAAAGATTGGTCCGGAAGTTGCTACAAGTGCGGCGGACAGGATCACTTCGCTAGAACCTGCCAGGGTGACCCACTATGTCTACTCTGTAGGGGCCGTCCGAATACTGATGCCAGACACATCACGGGGGGGCCTAAATGCCCCAACTATCTGTCGGCCCGCCGGAAGCTACTAAGTCAGCGGAAATGAGAATCCTTCAGCTGAATCTGAACCACTGCGAAGCCGCGCAGGATATCCTGGGGCAGACTGTGAGAGACCAGAAGATAGACCTGGCATTGTTGAGTGAACATTATAGAGTACCAGAGAATCCCCGCTGGGCTAACAGTGGGTGCAACAAGGCTTCGATATGGTCTTGTGGTAACTTCCCCTTGGAGAATGTTGATAGTAGTAGGGAGTGTTTTGTTGGGGGTACTGTTGGTGGAGTGCACTTCTTTAGCTGCTACTTTCCCCCGGGCTTGTCGATCGAGGAGTATGGCATCAGACTGGATGACCTTGCCAACAGGGCCAAGGATCTACGGCCTGTGGTTATCGCTGGGGATTTTAATGCATGGGCAGTTGAATGGGGTTCAGTCTACAGGAACCCGAGGGGAGAGTGTTTACTGCAGGCATTTGCAGCACTGGATGTGGTGTTGCTGAACTGCGGTCAAAGGGATACATTCTCGAGGAACGGAAGAAGCTCCAGGATAGACCTGACATTCGTCAGCGAAGCCCTGGCAATCTCGACTGACTGGAGCGTATCTGACATATACACACACAGCGACCACCACGCTATTATCTTTGAGATACGCGAACGTTCCACCGGCCCAACTTTACCTGTGGTCCCTCCCGGTCCCCGATGGAGGGATTCCACCTTTGATAAGGAGGCCTTTGTTTTTGTTTTTGCGATGGAGGACAGCCAGCTGACTGGAGGCGCGAACGATATGGCAGCTGAACTGATGCGGCGGGTCACGGACGCTTGCGATGCATCCATGGTAAGAAATTTCCATAGGCCTGGCAGAAGGAATGTATACTGGTGGAATGCAGAAATAGCTGAGATAAGGCGTAGGTGTAACCATGCACGGCGGGTATGCCAGAGGGCGAGAGGTCGTGACAACTTTACAGAACTTCAAGAGGACTACAGAACGTTAAGATCCTGCTTGAAAAGGGCCATTGCGCAAAGCAAGAGAAGATGCTATAGGGAGATGTGTTACGAAGTAGAGAACAACCCTTGGGGTACGGGATATAAAGTTGTGATGAGGAAACTGAATAGTTTTCGACCACCACCTACGACATCTGCGTCCAGACTGGAATCAATTGTCGAAGGACTTTTGCCGCGTAGGGCCGAAATAACCTACTCTGTACAAGAAGGACCACCCCACCTTGAAATTCCGGGGGTTAGCAGCCAGGAATTTGAGACAGTGTGTAAGGATATTAGGCTGAAAAAGGCACCAGAAGTTGATGGAATCCCGAATATTGCATTAAGGACGGCTATTGAGAGCAAGGCGGAGATGTTTAGGAAAGTGTTCGATGCTTGTATCAAGGAGAGGACATTCCCTAGGATCTGGAAAAGGCAAAGGCTGGTGCTCATCCCGAAGGGCAATGGCAGACAGGATGCATCCGGATATCGCCCACTCTGTATGATTGACACAGCCGGCAAATTGCTGGAGAAGATAACCTACAGGAGATTGGAGACGGCCTTGAATGGATCGGGTTTATCGGACCGCCAATTTGGCTTCCGAAAGGCACGCTCTACAGTTGATGCCATAGAGAGAGTTGTGAACATGGCGAAAGAAGCCATCAGTGGAGACCGCTGGCTTGAAGGTGATAAGGAATACTGTGTTATCATCACCTTGGATGTTAAGAACGCGTTTAACTCTGCGGACTGGGATGCCACGTTGGCTGCACTCGATGAGAAGAACGTGCCGAAATACCTGATCGAGCTGATTGCCGATTACCTCAGGGACAGAGTCCTCTTGTACGACACGTCTGATGGCAGGAAATCATATGTAGTATCGGCTGGAGTACCGCAGGGCTCAGTTTTAGGCCCTATACTCTGGAATATTATGTATGATGGTGTGCTAAGGCTCGAACTCCCAAGGGGAGCGCAAATCATTGGCTTCGCAGATGATATTGCCTTGGTGATAAGGGGAAAACATCTCGACAAACTGGAAAGAGCTTGCAATGTTGCAGTTGCTGTGGTCAGAGGCTGGATTGTGAGCGCAGGTCTCAAACTTGCGGATCACAAAACTGAGGTTCTACTGGTAAGCAGTAGAAAGAAAATGGAGTTTATAACTATAACGGTTGGTGACAAGCGGATAGCCTCTAGACAAGCGATCAGATACTTGGGGATCATGATCGACAACAGACTCACATTTAGGGAGCACCTAAAGTATGTCGGTGGGAAATGTGCACTCACAGCTTGTGCACTTGCACGGATAATGCCAAACATAGGCGGCCCTAGACAGGAGAGGAGGCTGTTGCTTACTAGTGTGGTAAGATCGATTGCCCTATACGCGGCACCCATATGGGCTGAGGCCATGCTTAGGAGAACATATAGGATGGGTATTGATGCAGCCTATAGAAGATGTGCGCTCAGGGTCGCCTCTGCCTTCCGCACGGTATCCACTGACGCGGCTTTTGTTATTGCGGGACTGATGCCACTGCAGCTGGTGTCGGATGTCGAAGGAAAGAAGCATGCTGCGAAAAGATCAGGGTCGGTAAACGTGGGCCGACTGGAGGAAGGTGCTATGGAAAGGTGGCAACGTGATTGGGATAACTCCTTGAGGGGAAGATGGACCCACACGCTCATACCGAGCGTAGCTGATTGGGTAGGAAGGAGTCACGGGCAGATAAATTATTACCTGACTCAGTTGTTGAGCGGTCATGGATGCTTTAGGGCCTACCTTTTTAAATATGGGCACGACGACGATGATGTGTGCCCGGATTGTCCGAATGTGACCGAAACCGCGGGTCATGTTTTCTTTGACTGCCCGCGGTATGAAGATCAAAGGCGTTCCTTGGAAACGGCGATTCGATCCCGGATTGTGCCGAACAACATCGTTGGACTAATGCTGACCTCAGCCAGGAATTGGGACTTGGTGTGCGTTTTCGCAAAGGAAATTTTGGTGCGTCAGAGATTGGCCGAGATGGCAAGATCTGCGGAAAGGGGAAGCAGCATTCGCTGAATCACCACTCCCCTGAAGTAATACTTGATAGTGGTCCCGGGGGAGGAAATGGATGGAAGGATTACGAACGTGGATGGGGTTTAGTACGTAGGCGCATGACAAGCCAGATAGTAAGACTTGTCGCGAATCGTGCATATTGGTTAGTCCGGACTACCAATATCTTTTGAAGATTCCCTAGCCGTAGCTCGTATAGCTAAAAAAAAAAAAAAAAAAAAAAAAAAAAAAAAACACACACACACACACTCATACATACTCATATACCACTTACACAACCCACTAATATATTTTATTTATTTTAAATAATTTCATCATATCTATACGCATATAACTTCTCTTTATGAGAAGTTATAGTTTAAGAATTTTTTTTTTTATAGGCATATACCATACATTCCACAATAACTGCCATTCGAACCCCATCCCCAACAAAACACCAAAACTTCTTGGAAATAAAAGAAAAAAATTTCTACTAATTTTGCAAGAAAAAACTTTACGGCTAAAATTGGAAAACAATACAATCCAAGCAAGGATTCACAGCATCTTAAGAAAGTGTGGTCAGAAATATAGGCGTCTAAAGCGGAAAATTTTGTTGTTTCTATGCCTCGAAATCTACAAGCAGTCACAGGGAGACAGGAACGCCCCAACAAATACTAAATTGGTATTTTGTTATTCATTGTTTAGATATATTAATACCTATTTCAAGGTGTATTTAAGCTTTTGTCAATTTTATTATTTATAAAAATTATCGTTATATTAGCGATAAAGTGAATATTTTTTGTCTTCGTTTTAACTTATTTATAAAGGTTATTAAAAATATGTACTTACAATTTTGGTAATACGTTTACTTTTCTTAAAACTCTTAAGTTTTTAGGATGTGTTTAAACTTTAGTCTCAGACTGTATATATCGATGGCTTAATAGAAAAGGCGTATCTCGATTTCTTGTTATTTCACGAGAAAAGGAAAAACTGTAAAAACTAAAAAATCTTCAATGCAAGAAACAAAAAACGCAATTTTAGGTCAAAGCGATCAATAAATTTAGTGCTGATTTATTTTAGTATTCTTTTCAAGTTTTTAGAAAAAAAGTTTTTGTATTATTTTTTTTTTTTCTTAAGGGAAATAAAATATTAAATTAGTTAAGGCTTTTTGTAATAAGCTATAAATCCGCTAGTTTCAAAGATAGACCAATAAGTCCTCTAAGAAAGGTGTATGTGGTACACTATCAGAAAAGTTCAAAACGCAATTTAAAAAAAAACATTAGATACGCCCTTTCTATATTAAGCCAACATTATAACAATACATATATATATATATATATATATATATATATATATATTGTGTATATATATATTATAATGTATATAATATAATTATAATTATAATTAAATATATTTATTATAATTATTATTATAATTATTATAATTATATTTATAATTATAATTATAATTATAATTATAATTATAATTATAATTATCATTATAATATATACATATATATATATAAATTTTAATGATAATTATAATTATAATATATATATATATATATATATATATATATATATATATATATATATATATATATATAAATTTTAATGATAATGATAATTATATAATGATAATTATAATTATATAATAATATAAAATTTTATTTCAAAATTTATTATTTTCATTTTGCTAGGCGAGCGATATTTAATAAATTTGTTATAGCATGGTTCTTAATTTTAAATATTAACATCAATGTTATTTGTCAATTCATTTTAATATATACGTATTATATGATAAAAATTAAAAGTACTATATATTTCATTAATTTATAAAAACTCAATTGAAATTAATTCCTTCAAGGATAAATTACAAAAATTTAGGTAAAAAGAATCGGTATAAAAAATAAAAATTAACTTTAAAATGGTATATTGTCATAAAAATAATTATAATTATAATTATAATTATCATTATCATTAAAATTTATTTAAAATTAAAAGTTTAATTTTAATCAGCGCGATTTCTACCAATTCTATTTAAAAAACTGACAAATCAATAACTGATAAAATAAAGTAAAATTTTATAATATTTACAGGTCTATGTTAGTTAGGTCCTTTGGTAATATATTTTTCTGAAACCAACGGCTCCAACTAAATAATAATATAAAATTTTATTTCAAAATTTATTATTTTCATTTTGCTAGGCGAGCGATATTTAATAAATTTGTTATAGCATGGTTCTTAATTTTAAATATTAACATCAATGTTATTTGTCAATTCATTTTAATATATACGTATTATATGACAAAAATTAAAAGTACTATATATTTCATTAATTTATAAAAACTCAATTGAAATTAATTCCTTCAAGGATAAATTACAAAAATTTAGGTAAAAAGAATCGGTATAAAAAATAAAAATTAACTTTAAAATGGTATATTGTCATAAAAATAATGAGTATCTTCTGATAACAATGGTTTTAGATCATGGAGATGTTGCCATTTCTTTTTCTTTTTAATATTTACTTTATTTCGAGTTCTTTTTGGAAGCTTAAATCTTATCTGTCAGTTTTGAAATAAATTGTTCCTGTTTGTTCATATGCCAATGCACATATCAAATTGACGGTAGGATCGCCGTTTATTTTTCCTAAACAAGAAAATAACTTTAAGATTTAATTGACTTTTAATTGAATACCTCTTAAGAACCGATTCATAATCAGGGAAATACTTGTGATTTAACTTGTAAAGAGGAAGAGGCTTTCCGAGCAGTTTTAATCAAGTTAACTAGTTCGAATGACAAGCTTATTTGTTCATTTCTAATTTTTCTTTCAACTCATGATTTAATTTTATATTAAGATGATTTAGCTTTGGATTGAGGTAATAGCTTTACTGCTTGCATATCTATGCAAAATAATAAACACAATCCTGATTTTGCATTTTCAATATCATTTTTTTTTCAGATATCGTTTTTTGAATTTCATTTCGGCGATTTTCAAACTGCTCCTGCGGAAGGTTATTTGCCTTATAGGGTAAACATAACATTTATCATTTCGAGGTTTAAATAGACTATAATATGAGTTTTTAATAGTTTCATTAAATTGGGAAATGACATCTCTAATGTCATTTTCTTTATTCTCATTACGTGAGTTAAAGTAAATATCATATAGTATATCTCTTTTATAACTTTTGAAATCTGCTTCAAAGTATACCTTTTTGGTATATTGCCGACGATAGTAAGAGTCCAACTTTGGCAAATCTAACCATTTTCTTTAATAGCATATTTTTTTCTTATATTGTGCTCTTTTGTTCTTATCTGTTGTTTCTTCAGAAACTATTTGAACTGAATTGGAATTAGTGGTACCTACCCATGATCGTTTCATTTTTTCCGATAAACCCAAAGTGGATAAAAACATTTGTTTACATACCATACTTGTATACGATTTGTGTCCTGCTTTAAAAAGTAACATTTTGCGATGAATCGTTTGGAGTTCTCAACAGTAATGCGTTGTCTTTGCAAGCATTCAACGATGCTTTGGACATAAAGTTTTTTGTTATCCCACGACATTTTCCAAAATGAGTCGAAAATGCCTTTACGGAAAACTTCGGTAAAATGGGAACATGTCGATCTGAACTCTTTTCGCAAAACTTTGACTTACACGCAACTTTCATTTCTCTAGATTTAAGCATGCTGATTACATTTCCTTTAGAGTCACCTTGGTATTCCTTGCCTTCCATTCGGTTTCTTTGACTGCAATGTCTTTTATTTTTTTCAGGCTTTTCAGAATTGATCTTTGCTCAACCTGCCATATATTCGACGTGATGCTTTTTATTTCTTTTTACAAAAAAAAAAAATTGAACACTTTTGAGATAAAATTTTTATATTGTATTTTGTTCAATTAACTTTTATGGTGTTTTAAACAATATGTTGTTTTGACAATTGACAATGTTGTATATTATACAAACGTATTATACACACGTTAGGTCTATTTGCGTTTATCATATTATCGCTTTTGTAGACAGGGCCGTTTGTTGTTTGGTAATAAAATCGCTAATTTTGGTCGGAGGAGGTGGACCTTTGTTTAGATGAAAGACATCAGAATTAATGAAAAAGTCGATTCTTAATTTTTTGACAGTTAGGGCCGTTTGCGTTTTAGGTGATGTTATAGTCTTTCCTACCGAACCATTACTGTGGTCTCTGGCGACATTTTGAAACTTTTCATATGCCATGAGATGAAAGATCGTAGCCTACGCTCATGACATTTTGTTACTGGTTTCGGGTAAATTTCTACCTACGATCAGTGAGGTCACACAATCGGGCTCACGTGAACTGTGTCAAAGGACCACGAGTAAACGATTGGGAGTCAACTCAGAGAACACGGAATTAAATTTGTTTACCAGGAAATATAAGGTTGAAGAATTTAGACTGCCTGTTTTGAATGGGATGGAACTAAGGCTGTCAAAGGAGGTCAGTTCAGGCTCAGTTCAGAATTATTCTCGATTGGCAGCACGGATGCAATGAGAACTACACTTAAGATAGCGCTGTGATTCTTGGCATTCACAACTCCTTGGGACTGGTTGAAAAGAACATTGAGGGATTCTGAAGTGACTATATAGGTAGATAGTCGGCGGCACTCTTGGCTAGATAGAGCTCTGGTGAAGACGTCTGTTAGGATCCCAATAAGGTCTTACTTTAGGGCTTTAGTAAATGGACTCTGGATGAATGAATCATGCCTGAAGAAACAGATTGGACTGCGTGGTACCTAGGACATTTAGGACTAGCCAGAGATTGGCAGATACAAAAGTTATTCCGGATATGAGAGTGTATCTGAGGGTAAAGCTGGGGTAATTACTGTGCAGTCCCTGATAAGGGGAGGTTTTTGCAGGTTGTGCCAGAACGTTGAGGAGATAGAGTCGGTGAAACATTTACTGTGACACTGTCCAGGGCTTAAGCGCATAAGGCTGAGGTAATTTGATTGCCACACACAGGCTTAACTAGATGATGTAACCGGGAAGGGGCTTAGTATCCTGGTGGGGTTTACCAAGAGGCTTCGCTGGCTTAGGGGCAGTCACTAATAATTGCGGTCTTACGATTCTTTCCTCTTATTTTATATATAAATTTTTTTCTAAAGGGGTCCACAATGAACCGAGCAGTTTCTTAGTGTAGGCGTGGTTTCGTCGAATCATCGTTTAGAACCTACCGACACTTAAAAATGGACGGAAACAACATTAACGTTTTTTGAAATTTAAGCAAAGTAATTCTTACCTTTTTTCAATTTCTTTATCTCAGCTTCCTGCTCATCTACGGCAGCACCAAGCAGTGTAAAAATAATACCAGCTTGGGAATTTACACCTACAGCAGTTACCACCATTTTACCACTGCCTTCCATGACATGCGTACCCGATAATACCATTGGATCACTGTCAACACCCTTTTTAACATGATCAGACTCGCCTGTTAAGGAAGACTCATCCACCTAAAAGTAGATCGACAAGATATTTGTTTATTTTTTACTAAGTAAATTTTTTAAAATTCAATTTAATTTATTAAAGTTATATAATATTATAGATTTTACTTAATTTTATAATCAACAATAAAGAGTTCAAGATTAGTACCTTTTTTCTGCTTAATTATATAAATGGTATTATATAATTATATATACATTAAAAAATTTTTTCTTTTGGAGGTAAAAAATTTAAAAAACCTATTTGAAAATTTTTATAAATATAATAAAACACTAATCTGAAATCTAAAACCTAACTATATATTATGAGGCATCTTTAATGAGAATTTTAATATAACCCCGAGGTGCTTAACTTATTCCCATTTGATAGAGTAGTTATTGGATAGTATGTTGGTTTGGGGTTAAAAACACGCCCTGCGCTTTCTTGTAAAATAGATTGCCTGTGTCTTATCAGAATTTAACTCTATTCTCCATTTTCTGAAATAGCAATGCAGCTTAATTAAAGCCCTTTGCAGGTTATCAATTACATCTGTTGCCAATAATTTAGAACGAAGAACCGCAGTGTCATCTGCAGAAATTGATAGCGTGCAGTAATCTAATAGGGGAAAATCGGATGTATACAGATTGTAGAGAATAGGAGACAAGCAAGAGCTCTGTGGGTAACCAACCGCAACATTAAAAGAGTGAGACGAAAACGAACCAATAGGGGCTTTAAAGGATCGTTTTGTAATAAAACTGTGAATAATCATTATGAGATAAATAGGAAAGCCATAAATTATCGTTTTATAAATCATGCCATACAGTATCAAAAGCAGCCTTGACATCTAGTAAAACCATGCCAGTTGATTTCTGTTGATTTAAATTTTCCGTGATCAATTTTCTTATCCTAATTAGTGATGAACAGTATTGTGAGATCTGTGAAAACCAAGATGCTGTGGAGGAATAATGTTTTTAATTTCAATAATATTATCCAACTTAATTTTAATTATTTTCTCTTAGTTTGTCACATAATTATAGCCGTTACGTTTCAAAATAGGATTTTTATTCAATATTTTGGTTACATTTCAAAAAGGGGGAGAACCTAGTGTGGCTAATATATTATTCCATGATTTATTCCTGTATTTAATAATTTTCTTATGAATCCTTCGATTTAATATTCTCACATAATCATAAGATCAGTCACAACCCTATAACGTTGCCAGTCTCGCCTAAGACAACTTCTTCTCCGAATCATACACCTAATATAGATATTAGTCTGGACGTTGTTATGGATATTTTTTCGGTATACTGTAGTCAACCGTTTCCTTTATAGTCTATCTGAAGTTCACTAAAACTTCATCAATATGGTCCGTCGTTGAGATACTACCCACATCAGGTAATGCTAGTCTTCTATCCAGGAACCTTATATATGGTCCCCAGTTAGTATTGATATGATCGTATCTGAAAGTTGTTGAAAATTGTAAACACGGTCTAA
>JAKWBJ010000341.1:0-27500 GCA_023159175.1 Wohlfahrtia magnifica | reverse complement strand
TTATCATTATTATTATCATTATTATTATCATTATTATTATCATTATTATTATCATTATTATTATCATTATTATTATCATTATTATTATCATTATTATTATCATTATTATTATCATTATTATTATCATTATTATTATCATTATTATTATCATTATTATTATCATTATTATTATCATTATTATTATCATTATTATTATCATTATTATTATCATTATTATTATCATTATTATTATCATTATTATTATCATTATTATTATCATTATTATTATCATTATTATTATCATTATTATTATCATTATTATTATCATTATTATTATCATTATTATTATCATTATTATTATCATTATTATTATCATTATTATTATCATTATTATTATCATTATTATTATCATTATTATTATCATTATTATTATCATTATTATTATCATTATTATTATCATTATTATTATCATTATTATTATCATTATTATTATCATTATTATTATCATTATTATTATCATTATTATTATCATTATTATTATCATTATTATTATCATTATTATTATCATTATTATTATCATTATTATTATCATTATTATTATCATTATTATTATCATTATTATTATCATTATTATTATCATTATTATTATCATTATTATTATCATTATTATTATCATTATTATTATCATTATTATTATCATTATTATTATCATTATTATTATCATTATTATTATCATTATTATTATCATTATTATTATCATTATTATTATCATTATTATTATCATTATTATTATCATTATTATTATCATTATTATTATCATTATTATTATCATTATTATTATCATTATTATTATCATTATTATTATCATTATTATTATCATTATTATTATCATTATTATTATCATTATTATTATCATTATTATTATCATTATTATTATCATTATTATTATCATTATTATTATCATTATTATTATCATTATTATTATCATTATTATTATCATTATTATTATCATTATTATTATCATTATTATTATCATTATTATTATCATTATTATTATCATTATTATTATCATTATTATTATCATTATTATTATCATTATTATTATCATTATTATTATCATTATTATTATCATTATTATTATCATTATTATTATCATTATTATTATCATTATTATTATCATTATTATTATCATTATTATTATCATTATTATTATCATTATTATTATCATTATTATTATCATTATTATTATCATTATTATTATCATTATTATTATCATTATTATTATCATTATTATTATCATTATTATTATCATTATTATTATCATTATTATTATCATTATTATTATCATTATTATTATCATTATTATTATCATTATTATTATCATTATTATTATCATTATTATTATCATTATTATTATCATTATTATTATCATTATTATTATCATTATTATTATCATTATTATTATCATTATTATTATCATTATTATTATCATTATTATTATCATTATTATTATCATTATTATTATCATTATTATTATCATTATTATTATCATTATTATTATCATTATTATTATCATTATTATTATCATTATTATTATCATTATTATTATCATTATTATTATCATTATTATTATCATTATTATTATCATTATTATTATCATTATTATTATCATTATTATTATCATTATTATTATCATTATTATTATCATTATTATTATCATTATTATTATCATTATTATTATCATTATTATTATCATTATTATTATCATTATTATTATCATTATTATTATCATTATTATTATCATTATTATTATCATTATTATTATCATTATTATTATCATTATTATTATCATTATTATTATCATTATTATTATCATTATTATTATCATTATTATTATCATTATTATTATCATTATTATTATCATTATTATTATCATTATTATTATCATTATTATTATCATTATTATTATCATTATTATTATCATTATTATTATCATTATTATTATCATTATTATTATCATTATTATTATCATTATTATTATCATTATTATTATCATTATTATTATCATTATTATTATCATTATTATTATCATTATTATTATCATTATTATTATCATTATTATTATCATTATTATTATCATTATTATTATCATTATTATTATCATTATTATTATCATTATTATTATCATTATTATTATCATTATTATTATCATTATTATTATCATTATTATTATCATTATTATTATCATTATTATTATCATTATTATTATCATTATTATTATCATTATTATTATCATTATTATTATCATTATTATTATCATTATTATTATCATTATTATTATCATTATTATTATCATTATTATTATCATTATTATTATCATTATTATTATCATTATTATTATCATTATTATTATCATTATTATTATCATTATTATTATCATTATTATTATCATTATTATTATCATTATTATTATCATTATTATTATCATTATTATTATCATTATTATTATCATTATTATTATCATTATTATTATCATTATTATTATCATTATTATTATCATTATTATTATCATTATTATTATCATTATTATTATCATTATTATTATCATTATTATTATCATTATTATTATCATTATTATTATCATTATTATTATCATTATTATTATCATTATTATTATCATTATTATTATCATTATTATTATCATTATTATTATCATTATTATTATCATTATTATTATCATTATTATTATCATTATTATTATCATTATTATTATCATTATTATTATCATTATTATTATCATTATTATTATCATTATTATTATCATTATTATTATCATTATTATTATCATTATTATTATCATTATTATTATCATTATTATTATCATTATTATTATCATTATTATTATCATTATTATTATCATTATTATTATCATTATTATTATCATTATTATTATCATTATTATTATCATTATTATTATCATTATTATTATCATTATTATTATCATTATTATTATCATTATTATTATCATTATTATTATCATTATTATTATCATTATTATTATCATTATTATTATCATTATTATTATCATTATTATTATCATTATTATTATCATTATTATTATCATTATTATTATCATTATTATTATCATTATTATTATCATTATTATTATCATTATTATTATCATTATTATTATCATTATTATTATCATTATTATTATCATTATTATTATCATTATTATTATCATTATTATTATCATTATTATTATCATTATTATTATCATTATTATTATCATTATTATTATCATTATTATTATCATTATTATTATCATTATTATTATCATTATTATTATCATTATTATTATCATTATTATTATCATTATTATTATCATTATTATTATCATTATTATTATCATTATTATTATCATTATTATTATCATTATTATTATCATTATTATTATCATTATTATTATCATTATTATTATCATTATTATTATCATTATTATTATCATTATTATTATCATTATTATTATCATTATTATTATCATTATTATTATCATTATTATTATCATTATTATTATCATTATTATTATCATTATTATTATCATTATTATTATCATTATTATTATCATTATTATTATCATTATTATTATCATTATTATTATCATTATTATTATCATTATTATTATCATTATTATTATCATTATTATTATCATTATTATTATCATTATTATTATCATTATTATTATCATTATTATTATCATTATTATTATCATTATTATTATCATTATTATTATCATTATTATTATCATTATTATTATCATTATTATTATCATTATTATTATCATTATTATTATCATTATTATTATCATTATTATTATCATTATTATTATCATTATTATTATCATTATTATTATCATTATTATTATCATTATTATTATCATTATTATTATCATTATTATTATCATTATTATTATCATTATTATTATCATTATTATTATCATTATTATTATCATTATTATTATCATTATTATTATCATTATTATTATCATTATTATTATCATTATTATTATCATTATTATTATCATTATTATTATCATTATTATTATCATTATTATTATCATTATTATTATCATTATTATTATCATTATTATTATCATTATTATTATCATTATTATTATCATTATTATTATCATTATTATTATCATTATTATTATCATTATTATTATCATTATTATTATCATTATTATTATCATTATTATTATCATTATTATTATCATTATTATTATCATTATTATTATCATTATTATTATCATTATTATTATCATTATTATTATCATTATTATTATCATTATTATTATCATTATTATTATCATTATTATTATCATTATTATTATCATTATTATTATCATTATTATTATCATTATTATTATCATTATTATTATCATTATTATTATCATTATTATTATCATTATTATTATCATTATTATTATCATTATTATTATCATTATTATTATCATTATTATTATCATTATTATTATCATTATTATTATCATTATTATTATCATTATTATTATCATTATTATTATCATTATTATTATCATTATTATTATCATTATTATTATCATTATTATTATCATTATTATTATCATTATTATTATCATTATTATTATCATTATTATTATCATTATTATTATCATTATTATTATCATTATTATTATCATTATTATTATCATTATTATTATCATTATTATTATCATTATTATTATCATTATTATTATCATTATTATTATCATTATTATTATCATTATTATTATCATTATTATTATCATTATTATTATCATTATTATTATCATTATTATTATCATTATTATTATCATTATTATTATCATTATTATTATCATTATTATTATCATTATTATTATCATTATTATTATCATTATTATTATCATTATTATTATCATTATTATTATCATTATTATTATCATTATTATTATCATTATTATTATCATTATTATTATCATTATTATTATCATTATTATTATCATTATTATTATCATTATTATTATCATTATTATTATCATTATTATTATCATTATTATTATCATTATTATTATCATTATTATTATCATTATTATTATCATTATTATTATCATTATTATTATCATTATTATTATCATTATTATTATCATTATTATTATCATTATTATTATCATTATTATTATCATTATTATTATCATTATTATTATCATTATTATTATCATTATTATTATCATTATTATTATCATTATTATTATCATTATTATTATCATTATTATTATCATTATTATTATCATTATTATTATCATTATTATTATCATTATTATTATCATTATTATTATCATTATTATTATCATTATTATTATCATTATTATTATCATTATTATTATCATTATTATTATCATTATTATTATCATTATTATTATCATTATTATTATCATTATTATTATCATTATTATTATCATTATTATTATCATTATTATTATCATTATTATCATTATTATCATTATTATCATTATTATCATTATTATCATTATTATCATTATTATCATTATTATCATTATTATCATTATTATCATTATTATCATTATTATCATTATTATCATTATTATCATTATTATCATTATTATCATTATTATTATCATTATTATTATCATTATTATTATCATTATTATTATCATTATTATTATCATTATTATTATCATTATTATTATCATTATTATTATCATTATTATTATCATTATTATTATCATTATTATTATCATTATTATTATCATTATTATTATCATTATTATTATCATTATTATTATCATTATTATTATCATTATTATTATCATTATTATTATCATTATTATTATCATTATTATTATCATTATTATTATCATTATTATTATCATTATTATTATCATTATTATTATCATTATTATTATCATTATTATTATCATTATTATTATCATTATTATTATCATATTATTATCATTATTATTATCATTATTATCATTATTATCATTATTATCATTATTATCATTATTATCATTATTATCATTATTATCATTATTATCATTATTATCATTATTATCATTATTATCATTATTATCATTATTATCATTATTATCATTATTATCATTATTATCATTATTATCATTATTATCATTATTATCATTATTATCATTATTATCATTATTATCATTATTATCATTATTATCATTATTATCATTATTATCATTATTATCATTATTATCATTATTATCATTATTATCATTATTATCATTATTATCATTATTATCATTATTATCATTATTATCATTATTATCATTATTATCATTATTATCATTATTATCATTATTATCATTATTATCATTATTATCATTATTATCATTATTATCATTATTATCATTATTATCATTATTATCATTATTATCATTATTATCATTATTATCATTATTATCATTATTATCATTATTATCATTATTATCATTATTATCATTATTATCATTATTATCATTATTATCATTATTATCATTATTATCATTATTATCATTATTATCATTATTATCATTATTATCATTATTATCATTATTATCATTATTATCATTATTATCATTATTATCATTATTATCATTATTATCATTATTATCATTATTATCATTATTATCATTATTATCATTATTATCATTATTATCATTATTATCATTATTATCATTATTATCATTATTATCATTATTATCATTATTATCATTATTATCATTATTATCATTATTATCATTATTATCATTATTATTATTATTATTATTATTATTATTATTATTATTATTATTATTATTATTATTATTATTATTATTATTATTATTATTATTATTATTATTATTATTATTATTATTATTATTATTATTATTATTATTATTATTATTATTATTATTATTATTATTATTATTATTATTATTATTATTATTATTATTATTATTATTATTATTATTATTATTATTATTATTATTATTATTATTATTATTATTATTATTATTATTATTATTATTATTATTATTATTATTATTATTATTATTATTATTATTATTATTATTATTATTATTATTATTATTATTATTATTATTATTATTATTATTATTATTATTATTATTATTATTATTATTATTATTATTATTATTATTATTATTATTATTATTATTATTATTATTATTATTATTATTATTATTATTATTATTATTATTATTATTATTATTATTATTATTATTATTATTATTATTATTATTATTATTATTATTATTATTATTATTATTATTATTATTATTATTATTATTATTATTATTATTATTATTATTATTATTATTATTATTATTATTATTATTATTATTATTATTATTATTATTATTATTATTATTATTATTATTATTATTATTATTATTATTATTATTATTATTATTATTATTATTATTATTATTATTATTATTATTATTATTATTATTATTATTATTATTATTATTATTATTATTATTATTATTATTATTATTATTATTATTATTATTATTATTATTATTATTATTATTATTATTATTGTTATTATTATTATTAAATATTTCTTTATTATTATTAAATATTTCTTTATTATTATTAAATATTTCTTTATTATTATTTAATATTTCTTTATTATTATTTAATATTTCTTTATTATTATTTAATATTTCTTTATTATTATTTAATATTTCTTTATTATTATTTAATATTTCTTTATTATTATTTAATATTTCTTTATTATTATTTAATATTTCTTTATTATTATTTAATATTTCTTTATTATTATTAAATATTTCTTTATTATTATTAAATATTTCTTTATTATTATTAAATATTTCTTTATTAGTATTAAAAATACCTTTTAAAAGCAATTGTACTAAAATTTTATCAAATTTCAAAATTGTATCTAATATTACATATTATATTTCACAAAAAAGGCAATTTGTTTCTTATATACATTAAAATTACGTTCCATTTTTATGTTATCTGCTAGGGAGTTGTAGCGCTTATACCTTCATGAAGTACAGACGTACCGAATCTGGCGGCAGCAATCTGGACGGGCGTTCAATAGTTTAGAATTATAATCTTGTGAATAACTCTATATTTTGCTTTATTTGTCTAGTGATATACAAAATTTATAAATAAAATTAATAACAGAACAATTTATTTTTGGAAAATGAGTGTGAGCTCTGATCTCAACTCAAATTTATTAAAAACAAAAACAATTACATCTAAAAATGAGAGGAAAAGAACATATAATGACACTATGGAAAGTGCAAATAAGCAATCAAAGAGTAATTATTACTCAATTCTTAACCTAGATGAAGACTTTGAATGTGATGAAGTGGAATTACAAAAATTTTTAAATCATGTATAAGTGTACAACAGTAACTCAAAAGAAACTAGAAATGATAATCTTTTAAGAGAAAACAAGTCTCCAAATGAAACTAGAAATGATAATCTTTTAAGAGAAAACAAGTCTCCAAATGAAACTAGAAATGATAAAATTTTATGAGAAAATAAGTCTCCAAATGATGCTCTCTCTGCACCATCAACGAGTAAAAGCTTATCTGAAAATGCTATTATTGAAAAAAGGGAGGCAAATAATCAAAACAAAAAGCAAAATGTCCCACCTGTTCATATTTTTAATATTAATTCAACTGAATTAATTAAATTTATAAAAAATGGTTTAGAAATAAAAATAAAAAAAAACTTTAATACTAAATAATATTGAAAACTATATGCGTGTCAAAAGACATCTAGAAAAAAACAAATACAAAATTCTTTACATATGCACCGAAATGTGCAAAAACTAAAACCTTTCTTTTAAAAGGGTTACCAGCTGATACTGATCCAGAAGAAATTAGCAATGAACTTCTTCAGTTTGAATCTGAAAACTTAAAATTCATCAAAGTGAATAAAATCTCAACTTCAAAATATAAACTTCAAAGTATAAACTTCCAATTTTTTTAGTTCAGATATCGTCTGAGTCACACATTGTATCGATGTGTTAAATGGGAAACATTCAAAAGAGAGGAGATTCCAAGGGTAAAGTTGGTAAATTCGAGTTACTCAATATCCCCATAGAGAAGAGGGAAAATATATTCTGTGTTCTCTGCAACAAGTACGGCCATCCAGCTTCGTATAAGGGATGCGAAAACTATAAGGGGCTGCAAAGAAGGAAAGAAATTTCTCAAAAACGACCTCAAGCCTTTGTTAATACGAACAATAGTTTAAGCTTCGCTAATGTTGTAAGGAATAGTAATAATATAAATAATAACTATTGCCAAAATAACAATTTTTTTGTCGATCTTCAAAATTCAATTCAAAATTTATCTAACCAAATACTCAATTTTCAAAAACAATTAAAAATTCAAGCATCCAGAATCGATGCTCTATATTCACTTTTACAGTCATCATGAACTATAGTTCTTATAATGAAAAAATAACTTTAAGGAAATTAAATATTATTCATATTAATGTAAATTCAATAGTAAGATTAAATAGAAGGATTGATTCGATCAAATTCATTAATAAAAATAACCCTGAATTAATATTTTAAATGAAACAAAGCTTAATGCAAAACATAACATTAAATTTGATAATTACAAGTTTATAAGAAAAGATAGGTGTGGTGCTGCGAGAGGAGGTGGTACGGATATTCTTATCAAGGAAGATATAAAATTTAAAGAATATAATAATGAAAAAATTAGTTCACTTAAAGTACTTGAAACATACTAATTGGGGAAATACGATAAATAATCCAAAAAGTGTGGCTCTAAACAACTCTATGTATGATAATGAAGTACGGTTTGGGTGCACATTATATGCTACAATCTCTCCATCGTACCCGGCTAGTTTTTCTTGTTTAGATTTGTGTATTGTGGATAGTTAGGATTTTCGTCGTTAGGGAAAATGAGACCACGAATTGTTTGAAAACATTATATTATGATAGCGACCACTGTGCTCTGCAAATTCAAATCTGTAAAAATTCACAAATGGAACCCTTTGGTTTTCCGACAGCAGATTTTGGAATGGATAAAATTTTCCAAAGTTATTGAACATTCAATACAGGGAAATTCATTAATACCAAATGACAGAAATCTGACAAATACTGAGATTGATTTTCATTTGGACAAAATTGGAAATTTAATAATAGATGCAATTAACAGAACTGTACCAAGGTTCGACAACAAAGACCATCTTCATTATATTATTACCCCAATTATTAGGAAATTACAGAAGGAGAAAAGTAGAATTGTGACAATAATCGAAAGACATAATAGGCTTGAGTGTTTACTTTCCATAAACTTTCTTTTGTAAAGAACAGGCTAAAACTTATTAGAAAATTCTTACAGGATAATTTTATCAATTCAAGCAATGATACTTTAAGACGAAAACTTTCTAAATTGAGTACTAATGACTCTCCCATGGTTAATGAACAATTCAGAAAACAAACACCTTTGGAAATTCTAAAGATTTTACCCTGTAATGTGGACTTACTTTACATGGCCAATATTGACCCTCTGACACTGCAGACAGACCAGGATAATAGTACAGACAGACAGACCAGTATATAGTAAAAGATGATGAAAATATTTTGAATATTACTGGATATCTTGAAAATGTATATGCAGCAAAGGATATCAATTCAAATAACAACACCCAGGTACATGTCAATGACTTTTCATCTCGTTTTTAAAATCTAGAAATAGGTATGTAAACAGTCAGACAACCTTAGTACAGTTTAATGAGCACACAAAGACTTACGATTTGTGTTTCTCTGAAGTTAATGAATATCTCGTCGCATGAGACGAAATTTTATACATCTTCTTAAAATTAAGCCCGAAACTATCCTCTGGTATTGATAATATTCCAAATATAGTTTTAAAGAATAGTCCAAACATTTCGATTTTCGAGTAGTGTATCATATTATTGATAAACAATGCATATTTTTCAAAAGGGTGTGAAGATAGCTTCGTAAGTTAAATTCTTTTTTTAACATTTTTGTAATTTTAACAGTCACTGTTATTTAACATGAAAAAGTGTGAAGTTAGCTTCGTAAGTTATATTCTTTTTTCAATAACAGTAGAAATAAAAGAATTTAACATTGCAAAAAAGAATTTAACTTTACGAAGCCACATTTTTTTAGGTGTTATATTTTAATTTGAAAGATAATTAAAAAACATTAAAATCTAAAAAAGCAATGTGAATGAAGAAATTCTAAAATATTTACTAAAGAAAATGTAAAATATTTATTGTTATTGTACAAATTGTAGTTTTATAAAAGCATACAATAATATAAAATAAATTTATTTGGCCATAGACACATTAACTATTTGAAAAATCGGGTAAAAGATAAAATTCTGGGGGGAATCGGACCTATTTGGGTGGAAAGGTATTCCATCAAGGAATTCACGAGTTTTTACCCCATGACCCAAAAGTCCTTGTGGACCGAGATATACCCCGTTGAAAAAGGCCATATTTGGCCATAGACACATTAACTATTCGAAAAATCGGGTAAAAGATAAAATTCGGGGGGAATCGGACCTATTTGGGTGGAAAGGTATTCCATCAAGGAATTCACGAGTTTTTACCCCATGACCCAAAAGTCCTTGTGGACCGAGATATACCCCGTTGAAAAAGGCCATATTTGGCCATAGACACATAAGATATTAGAAAAATCGGGTAAAAGATAAAATTCTGGGGGAATCGGACCTATTTGGGTGGAAAGGTATTCCATCAAGGAATTCATGAGCTTTTACCCCATGACCCAAAAGTCCTTGTGGACCGAGATATACCCCGTTGAAAAAGGCCATATTTGGCCATAGACACATAAGATATTAGAAAAATCGGGTAAAAGATAAAATTCTGGGGGAATCGGACCTATTTGGGTGGAAAGGTATTCCATCAAGGAATTCACGAGTTCTTACCGCATGACCCAAAAGTCCTTGTGGACCGAGATATACCCCGTTGAAAAAGACCATATTTGGCCATAGACACATTAACTATTCGAAAAATCGGGTAAAAGATAAAATTCTGGGGGAATCGGACCTATTTGGGTGGAAAGGTATTCCATCAAGGAATTCACGAGTTTTCACCCCATGACCCAAAG
The DNA here is from genome assembly GCA_023159175.1 of Wohlfahrtia magnifica. Taxonomy (NCBI): domain Eukaryota; kingdom Metazoa; phylum Arthropoda; class Insecta; order Diptera; family Sarcophagidae; genus Wohlfahrtia; species Wohlfahrtia magnifica. The sequence continues at coordinate 15,341 of JAKWBJ010000341.1, read as the reverse complement.
GTACTTCTGGACCGAGATATACACCGTTGAAAAAGGCCATATTTGGCATTAGACACATAAAATATTAGAAAAATCGGGTAAAAGATAAAATTCTGGGGGAATCGGACCTATTTGGGTGGAAAAGTATTCCATCAAGGAATTCACGAGTTTTTACCCCAAGACCCAGAAGTCCTTGTGGACCGAGATATACCCCGTTGAAAAAGGCCATATTTGGCCATAGACACATAAGATATTAGAAAAATCGGGTAAACGATAAAATTCTGGGGGAATCGGACCTATTTGGGTGGAAAGGTATTCCATCAAGGAATTCACTAGTTTTTACCCCATGACCCAAAAGTCCTTGTGGACCGAGATATACCCCGTTGAAAAAGGCCATATTTGGCCATAGACACATAAGATGTTAGACAAATCGGGTAAAAGATAAAATTCTGGGGGAATCGGACCTATTTGGGTGGAAAGGTATTCCATCAAGGAATTCAAGAGTTTTTACCCCATGACCCAAAAGTCCTTGTGGACCGAGATATACCCCGTTGAAAAAGACCATATTTGGCCATAGACACATTAACTATTCGAAAAATCGGGTAAAAGATAAAATTCTGGGGGAATCGGACCTATTTGGGTGGAAAGGTATTCCATCAAGGAATTCACGAGTTTTTACCCCATGACCCAAAAGTCCTTCTGGACCGAGATATACCCAATTGAAAAAGGCCATATTTGGCCATAGACACATAAGATATTAGAAAAATCGGGTAAAAGATAAAATTCTGGGGGAATCGGACCTATTTGGGTGGAAAGGTATTCCATCAAGGAATCCAAGAGTTTTTACCCCATGACCCAAAAGTTCTTATGGACCGAGATATACCCCGTTGAAAAAGGCCATATTTGGCCATAGACACATAAGATATTAGAAAAATCGGGTAAAAGATAAAAATCTGGGGGAATCGGACCTATTTGGATGGAAAGGTATTCCATCAGGGAATTCACGAGTTTTTACCCCATGACCCAAAAGTCCTTGTGGACCGAGATATACCCCGTTGAAAAAGACCATATTTGGCCATAGACACATTAACTATTCGAAAAATCGGGTAAAAGATAAAATTCTGGGGGAATCGGACCTATTTGGGTGGAAAGGTATTCCATCAAGGAATTCACAAGTTTTTACCCCATGACCCAAAAGTCCCTCTGGACCGAGATATACCCAATTGAAAAAGGCCATATTTGGCCATAGACACATAAGATATTAGAAAAATCGGGTAAAAGATAAAATTCTGGGGGAATCGGACCTATTTGGGTGGAAAGGTATTCCATCAAGGAATCCAAGAGTTTTTACCCCATGACCCAAAAGTTCTTGTGGACCGAGATATACCCCGTTGAAAAAGGCCATATTTGGCCATAGACACATAAGATATTAGAAAAATCGGGTAAAAGATAAAAATCTGGGGGAATCGGACCTATTTGGATGGAAAGGTATTCCATCAGGGAATTCACGAGTTTTTACCCCATGACCCAAAAGTCCTTGTGGACCGAGATATACCCCGTTGAAAAAGGCCATATTTGGCCATAGACACATTAACTATTCGAAAAATCGGGTAAAAGATAAAAATCTGGGGGAATCGGACCTATTTGGGTGGAAAGGCATTCCATCAAGGAATTCACGAGTTTTTACCCCATGACCCAAAAGTCCTTCTGGACCGAGATATACCGCGTTGAAAAAGGCCATATTTGGCCATAGACACATAAGATATTAGAAAAATCGGGTAAAAGATAAAATTCTGGGGGAATCGGACCTATTTGGGTGGAAAGGTATTCCATCAAGGAATTCACGAGTTTTTACCCCATGACCCAAAAGTCCTTGTGGACCAAGATATACCCCGTTGAAAAAGGCCATATTTGGCCATAGACACATAAGATATCAAAAAAAAAAAAACTGGTAAAAGATAAAATTCTGATGGAATACCTTTCCACACAAATAGGTCGGATTCCCCCAGAATTTTATCTTTTACCCGATTTTTCTAATATCTTATGTGTTTATGGCCAAATATGGCCTTTTTCAACGGGGTATATCTCGGTCCACAAGGAGTTTTGGGTCATAGGGTAAAAACTCGTGAATTCCTTGATGGAATACCTTTCCACCCAAATAGGTCCGATTCCCCCAGAATTTTATCTTTTACCCGATTTTTCAATTAGTTAATGTGTCTATGGCCAAATATGGCCTTTTTCAACGGGGTATATCTCGGTCCACAAGGACTTTTGGGTCATGGGGTAAAAACTCGTGAATTCCTTGATGGAATACCTTTCCACCCAAATAGGTCCGATTCCCCCAGAATTTTATCTTTTACCCGATTTTTCTAATATCTTATGTGTCTATGGCCAAATATGGCCTTCTTCAACGGGGTATATCTCGGTCCACAAGGACTTTTGGGTCATGGGGTAAAAACTCGTGAATTCCGTGATGGAATGCCTTTCCACCAAAATAGGTCCGATTCCCCCAGAATTTTATCTTTTACCCGATTTTTCTAATATCTTATGTGTCTATGGCCAAATATGGCCTTTTTCAACGGGGTATATCTCGGTCCAGAACGACATCTGGGTCATGGAGTAAAAACTCGTGAATTCCTTGATGGAATACCTTTCCACCCAAATAGGTCCGATTCCCCCAGAATTTTATCTTTTACCAGATTTTTCGAATAGTTAATGTGTCTATGGCCAAATATGGCCTTTTTCAACGGGGTATATCTCGGTCCACAAGGACTTTTGGGTCATGGGGTAAAAACCAGTGAATTCCTTGATGGAAAACCTTTCCACCCAAATAGGTCCGATTCCCCCAGAATTTTATCTTTTACCCGATTTTTCTAATATCTTATGTGTCTATGGCCAAATATGGTCTTTTTCAACGCGGTATATTTCGGTCCAGAAGGACTTTTGGGTCATGGGGTAAAAACTCGTGAATTCCTTGATGGAATACCTTTCCACCTAAGTAGGTCCGATTCCCCCAGAATTTTATCTTTTACCCGATTTTTCGAATAGTTAATGTGTCTATGGCCAAATATGGCCTTTTTCAACGGGGTATATCTCGGTCCACAAGGACTTTTGGGTCATGGGGTAAAAACTCGTGAATTCCTTGATGGAATACCTTTCCACCCAAATAGGTCCGATTCCCCCAGAATTTTATCTTTTACCCGATTTTTCTAATATCTTATGTGTCTATGGCCAAATATGGCCTTTTTCAACGGGGTATATCTCGGTCCAGAAGGACTTCTGAGTCATGGGGTAAAAACTCGTGAATTCCTTGATGGAATACCTTTCCACCCAAATAGGTCCGATTCCCCCAGAATTTTATCTTTTACCCGATTTTTCGAATAGTTAATGTGTCTATGGCCTAATATGGCCTTTTTCAACGGGGTATATCTCGGTCCACAAGGACTTTTGGGTCATGGGGTAAAAACTCGTGAATTCCCTGATGGAATACCTTTCCACCCAAATAGGTCCGATTCCCCCAGAATTTTATCTTTTACCCGATTTTTCGAATAGTTAATGTGTCTATGGCCAAATATGGCCTTTTTCAACGGGGTATATCTCGGTCCAGAAGGACTTCTGGGTCATGGGGTAAAAACTCGTGAATTTCTTGATGGAATACCTTTCCACCCAAATAGGTCCGATTCCCCCAGAACTTTATCTTTTACCCGATTTTTCAAATAGTTAATGTGTCTATGGCCAAATATGGCCTTTTTCAACGGGGTATATCTCGGTCCACAAGGACTTTTGGGTCATGTGGTAAAAACTCGTGAATTCCCTGATGGAATACCTTTCCACCCAAATAGGTCCGATTCCCACAGAATTTTATCTTTTACCCGATTTTTCAAATAGTTTATGTGTCTATGGCCAAATATGGCCTTTTTCAACGGGGTATATCTCGGTCCACAAGGACTTTTGGGTCATGGGGTAAAAACTCGTGAATTCCTTGATGGAATACCTTTCCACCCAAATAGGTCCGATTTCCCCAGAATTTTATCTTTTACCAGATTTTTCTAATATCTTATGTGTCTATGGCCAAATATGGCCTTTTTCAACGGGGTATATCTCGGTCCACAAGGACTTTTGGGTCATGGGGTAAAAACTCTTGAATTCCTTGATGGAATACCTTTCCACCCAAATAGGTCCGATTCCCCCAGAATTTTATCTTTTACCCGATTTTTCTAATATCTTATGTGTCTATTGCCAAATATGGCCTTTTTCAACGGCGTATATCTCGGTCCACAAGGACTTTTGGGTCATGGGGTAAAAACTCGTGAATTCTTTGATGGAATACCTTTCCACACAAATAGGTCGGATTCCCCCAGAATTTTATCTTTTACCCGATTTTTCTAATATCTTATGTGTTTATGGCCAAATATGGCCTTTTTCAACGGGGTATATCTCGGTCCACAAGGACTTTTGGGTCATGGGGTAAAAACCCGTGAATTCCTTGATGGAATACCTTTCCACCCAAATAGGTCCGATTCCCCCAGAATTTTATCTTTTACCCGATCTTTCTAATATCTTATGTGTCTATGGCCAAATATGGCTTTTTTCAACAAGGTATATCTCGGTCCACAAGGACTTTTGGGTCATGGGGTAAAAAGTCTTGAATTCCTTGATGGAATACCTTTCCACCCAAATAGGTCCGATTCCCCCAGAATTTTATCTTTTACCCGATTTTTCTAATATCTTATGTGTCTATGGCCAAATATGGCCTTTTTCAACGGGGTATATCTCGGTCCACAAGGACTTTTGGGTCATGGGTAAAAACTCGTGAATTCCTTGATGGAATACCTTTCCACCCAAATAGGTGCGATTCCCCCAGAATTTTATCTTTTACCCGATTTTTCTAATATCTTATGTGTCTATGGCCAAATATGGCCTTTTTCAACGGGGTATATCTCGGTCCACAAGGACTTTTGGGTCATGGGGTAAAAACTAGTGAATTCTTTGATGGAAAACCTTTCCACCCAAATAGGTCCGATTCCCCCAGATTTTTATCTTTTACCCGATTTTTCAAATAGTTTATGTGTCTATGGCCAAATATGGCCTTTTTCAACGGGGTATATCTCGGTCCACAAGGACTTTTGGGTCATGGGGTAAAAACTCGTGAATTCCTTGATGGAATACCTTTCCACCCAAATAGGTCCGATTCCCCCAGAATTTTATCTTTTACCCGATTTTTCTAATATCTTATGTGTCTATGGCCAAATATGGCCTTTTTCAACGGGGTATATCTCGGTCCACAAGGACTTTTGGGTCATGGGGTAAAAACTCTTGAATTCCTTGATGGAATACCTTTCCACACATATAGGTCTGATTCCTCCAGAATTTTATCTTTTACCCGATTTTTCTAATATCTTATGTGTCTATGACCAAATATGGCCTTTTTCAACGGGGTATATCTCGGTCCAGAAGGACTTCTGAGTCATGGGGTAAAAACTCGTGAATTCCTTGATGGAATACCTTTCCACCCAAATAGGTCCGATTCCCCCAGAATTTTATCTTTTACCCGATTTTTCGAATAGTTAATGTGTCTATGGCCTAATATGGCCTTTTTCAACGGGGTATATCTCGGTCCACAAGGACTTTTGGGTCATGGGGTAAAAACTCGTGAATTCCCTGATGGAATACCTTTCCACCCAAATAGGTCCGATTCCCCCAGAATTTTATCTTTTACCCGATTTTTCGAATAGTTAATGTGTCTATGGCCAAATATGGCCTTTTTCAACGGGGTATATCTCGGTCCAGAAGGACTTCTGGGTCATGGGGTAAAAACTCGTGAATTTCTTGATGGAATACCTTTCCACCCAAATAGGTCCGATTCCCCCAGAACTTTATCTTTTACCCGATTTTTCAAATAGTTAATGTGTCTATGGCCAAATATGGCCTTTTTCAACGGGGTATATCTCGGTCCACAAGGACTTTTGGGTCATGTGGTAAAAACTCGTGAATTCCCTGATGGAATACCTTTCCACCCAAATAGGTCCGATTCCCACAGAATTTTATCTTTTACCCGATTTTTCAAATAGTTTATGTGTCTATGGCCAAATATGGCCTTTTTCAACGGGGTATATCTCGGTCCACAAGGACTTTTGGGTCATGGGGTAAAAACTCGTGAATTCCTTGATGGAATACCTTTCCACCCAAATAGGTCCGATTCCCCCAGAATTTTATCTTTTACCAGATTTTTCTAATATCTTATGTGTCTATGGCCAAATATGGCCTTTTTCAACGGGGTATATCTCGGTCCACAAGGACTTTTGGGTCATGGGGTAAAAACTCTTGAATTCCTTGATGGAATACCTTTCCACCCAAATAGGTCCGATTCCCCCAGAATTTTATCTTTTACCCGATTTTTCTAATATCTTATGTGTCTATTGCCAAATATGGCCTTTTTCAACGGCGTATATCTCGGTCCACAAGGACTTTTGGGTCATGGGGTAAAAACTCGTGAATTCTTTGATGGAATACCTTTCCACACAAATAGGTCGGATTCCCCCAGAATTTTATCTTTTACCCGATTTTTCTAATATCTTATGTGTTTATGGCCAAATATGGCCTTTTTCAACGGGGTATATCTCGGTCCACAAGGACTTTTGGGTCATGGGGTAAAAACCCGTGAATTCCTTGATGGAATACCTTTCCACCCAAATAGGTCCGATTCCCCCAGAATTTTATCTTTTACCCGATCTTTCTAATATCTTATGTGTCTATGGCCAAATATGGCCTTTTTCAACAAGGTATATCTCGGTCCACAAGGACTTTTGGGTCATGGGGTAAAAAGTCTTGAATTCCTTGATGGAATACCTTTCCACCCAAATAGGTCCGATTCCCCCAGAATTTTATCTTTTACCCGATTTTTCTAATATCTTATGTGTCTATGGCCAAATATGGCCTTTTTCAACGGGGTATATCTCGGTCCACAAGGACTTTTGGGTCATGGGTAAAAACTCGTGAATTCCTTGATGGAATACCTTTCCACCCAAATAGGTGCGATTCCCCCAGAATTTTATCTTTTACCCGATTTTTCTAATATCTTATGTGTCTATGGCCAAATATGGCCTTTTTCAACGGGGTATATCTCGGTCCACAAGGACTTTTGGGTCATGGGGTAAAAACTAGTGAATTCTCTGATGGAAAACCTTTCCACCCAAATAGGTCCGATTCCCCCAGATTTTTATCTTTTACCCGATTTTTCAAATAGTTTATGTGTCTATGGCCAAATATGGCCTTTTTCAACGGGGTATATCTCGGTCCACAAGGACTTTTGGGTCATGGGGTAAAAACTCGTGAATTCCTTGATGGAATACCTTTCCACCCAAATAGGTCCGATTCCCCCAGAATTTTATCTTTTACCCGATTTTTCTAATATCTTATGTGTCTATGGCCAAATATGGCCTTTTTCAACGGGGTATATCTCGGTCCACAAGGACTTTTGGGTCATGGGGTAAAAACTCTTGAATTCCTTGATGGAATACCTTTCCACACATATAGGTCTGATTCCTCCAGAATTTTATCTTTTACCCGATTTTTCTAATATCTTATGTGTCTATGACCAAATATGGCCTTTTTCAACGGGGTATATCTCGGTCCAGAAGGACTTCTGGGTCATGGAGTAAAAACTCGTGAATTCCTTGATGGAATACCTTTCCACCCAAATAGGTCCGATTCCCCCAGAATTTTATCTTTTACCCGATTTTACGAATAGTTAATGTGTCTATGGCCAAATATGGCCTTTTTCAACGGGGTATATCTCGGTCCACAAGGACTTTTGGGTCATGGGGTAAAAACTAGTGAATTCTTTGATGGAAAACCTTTCCACCCAAATAGGTCCGATTCCCCCAGAATTTTATCTTTTACCCGATTTTTCTAATATCTTATGTGTCTATGGCCAAATATGGTCTTTTTCAACGCGGTATATCTCGGTCCAGAAGGACTTTTGGGTCATGGGGTAAAAACTCGTGAATTCCTTGATGGAATACCTTTCCACCCAAATAGGTCCGATTCCCCCAGAATTTTATCTTTTACCCGATTTTTCGAATAGTTAATGTGTCTATGGCCAAATATGGCCTTTTTCAACGGGGTATATCTCGGTCCACAAGGACTTTTGGGTCATGGGGTAAAAACTCGTGAATTCCTTGATAGAATACCTTTCCACACAAATAGGTCCGATTCCCCCAGAATTTTATCTTTTACCCGATTTTTCTAATATCTTATGTGTCTATGGCGAAATATGGCCTTTTTCAACGGGGTATATCTCGGTCCACAAGGACTTTTGGGTCATGGGGTAAAAACTCATGAATTCCTTGATGGAATACCTTTCCACGCAAATAGGTCCGATTCCCCCAGAATTTCATCTTTTACCCGATTTTTCTAATATTTTATGTGTCTATGGCCAAATATGGCCTTTTTCAACGGGGTATATCTCGGTCCAGAAGGACTTCTGGGTCATGGGGTAAAAACTCGTGAATTCCTTGATGGAATACCTTTCCACCCAAATAGGTCCGATTCCCCCAGAATTTTATCTTTTACCCGATTTTTCGAATAGTTAATGTGTCTATGGCCAAATATGGCCTTTTTCAACGGGGTATATCTCGGTCCACAAGGACTTTTGGGTCATGGGGTAAAAACTCGTGAATTCCCTGATGGAATACCTTTCCACCCAAATATGTCCGATTCCCCCAGAATTTTATCTTTTACCCGATTTTTCTAATATCTTATGTGGCTATGGCCAAATATGGCCTTTTTCAACGGGGTATATGTAGGTCCACAAGGACTTTTGGGTCATGGGGTAAAAACTAGTGAATTCCTTGATGGAATACCTTTCCACCCAAATAGGTCCGATTCCCCCAGAATTTTATCTTTTACCCGATTTTTCGAATAGTTAATGTGTCTATGGCCAAATATGGCCTTTTTCATTGGGGTATATCTCGGCCTACAAGGACTTTTGGGTCATGGGGTAAAAACTAATGAATTCTTTGATGGAAAACCTTTCCACCCAAATAGGTCCGATTCCCCCAGAATTTTATCTTTTACCCGATTTTTCAAATAGTTTATGTGTCTATGGCCAAATATGGCCTTTTTCAACGGGGTATATCTCGGTCCACAAGGACTTTTGGGTCATGGGGTAAAAATTCGTGAATTCCTTGATGGAATACCTTTCCACCCAAATAGGTCCGATTCCCCCAGAATTTTATCTTTTACCCGATTTTTCTAATATCTTATGTGTCTATGGCCAAATATGGCCTTTTTCAACGGGGTATATCTCGGTCCACAAGGACTTTTGGGTCATGGGGTAAAAACTCTTGAATTCCTTGATGGAATACCTTTCCACCCAAATAGATCCGATTCCCCCAGAATTTTATCTTTTACCCGATTTTTCTAATATCTTATGTGTCTATGGCCAAATATGGTCTTTTTCAACGCGGTATATCTCGGTCCAGAAGGACTTTTGGGTCATGGGGTAAAAACTCGTGAATTCCTTGATGGAATACCTTTCCACCCAAATATGTCTATGGCCAAATATGGCCTTTTTCAACGGGGTATATCTCGGTCCACAAGGACTTTTGGGTCATGGGGTAAAAACTCGTGAATTCCTTGATGGAATACCTTTCCACCCAAATAGGTCCGATTCCCCCAGAATTTTATCTTTTACCCGATTTTTCTAATATCTTATGTGTCTATGTCCAAATATGGCCTTTTTCAACGGGGTATATCTCGGTCCACAAGGACTTTTGGGTCATGGGGTAAAAACTCGTGAATTCCTTGATGGAATACCTTTCCACCCAAATAGGTCCGATTCCCCCAGAATTTTATCTTTTACCCGATTTGTCTAACATCTTATGTGTCTATGGCCAACTATGGCCTTTTTCAACGGGGTATATCTCGGTCCACAAGGACTTTTGGGTCATGGGGTAAAAACTCGTGAATTCCCTGATAGAATACCTTTCCACCCAAATAGGTCCGATTTCCCCAGAATTTTCTTTTACCCGTTTTTCTAATATCTTATGTGTCTATGGCCAAATATGGCCTTTTTCAACGGGGTATATCTAGGTCCACAAGGACTTTAAAAACTCTTGAATTCCTTGAGGGAATACCTTTCCACCCAAATAGGTCCGATTCCACCAGAATTTTATCTTTTACCCGATTTTTCAAATAGTTAATGTGTCTATGGCCAAATATGGCCTTTTTCAACGGGGTATATCTCGGTCCAGAAGGACTTCTGGGTCATGGAGTAAAAACTCGTGAATTCCTTGATGGAATACCTTTCCACCCAAATAGGTCCGATTCCCCCAGAATTTTATCTTTTACCCGATTTTTCTAATATCTTATGTGTCTATGGCCAAACATGGCCTTTTTCAACGGGGTATATCTCGGTCCAGAACGACTTCTGGGTCATGGAGTAAAAACTCGTGAATTCCTTGATGGAATACCTTTCCACCCAAATAGGTCCGATTCCCCCAGAATTTTATCTTTTACCCGAGTTTTCTAATATCTTATGTCTCTATGGCCAAATATGGCCTTTTTCAACGTGGTATATCTCGGTCCACAAGGACTTTTGGGTCATGGGGTAAAAACTCGTGAATTCCTTGATGGAATACCTTTCCACCCAAATAGGTCCGATTCCCCCAGAATTTTATCTTTTACCCGATTTTTCTAATATCTTATGTGTCTATGGCCAAATATGGCCTTTTTCAACGGGGTATATCTCGGTCCAGAAGGAATTCTGAGTCATGGGGTAAAAACTCGTGAATTCCTTGATGGAATACCTTTCCACCCAAATAGGTCCGATTCCCCCAGAATTTTATCTTTTACCCGATTTTTCAAATAGTTAATGTGTCTATGGCCAAATATGGCCTTTTTCAACGGGGTATATCTCGGTCCACAAGGACTTTGGGGTCATGTGGTAAAAACTCGTGAATTCCCTGATGGAATGCCTTTCTACCCAAATAGGTCCGATTCCCACAGAATTTTATCTTTTACCCGATTTTTCTAATATCTTATGTGTTTATGGCCAAATATGGCCTTTTTCAACGGGGTATATCTCGGTCCACAAGGACTTTTGGGTCATGGGGTAAAAACTCGTGAATTCCTTGATGGAATACCTTTCCACCCAAATAGGTCCGATTCCCCCAGAATTTTATCTTTTACCCGATTTTTCGAATAGTTAATGTGTCTATGGCCAAATATGGCCTTTTTCAACGGGGTATATCTCGGTCCAGAAGGACTTCTGGGTCATGGGGTAAAAACTCGTGAATTTCTTGATGGAATACCTTTCCACCCAAATAGGTCCGATTCCCCCAGAATTTTATCTTTTACCCGATTTTTCAAATAGTTAATGTGTCTATGGCCAAATATGGCCTTTTTCAACGGGGTATATCTCGGTCCACAAGGACTTTTGGGTCATGTGGTAAAAACTCGTGAATTCCCTGATGGAATACCTTTCCACCCAAATAGGTCCGATTCCCACAGAATTTTATCTTTTACCCGATTTTTCAAATAGTTTATGTGTCTATGGCCAAATATGGCCTTTTTCAACGGGGTATATCTCGGTCCACAAGGACTTTTGGGTCATGGGGTAAAAACTCGTGAATTCCTTGATGGAATACCTTTCCACCCAAATAGGTCCGATTCCCCCAGAATTTTATCTTTTACCAGATTTTTCTAATATCTTATGTGTCTATGGCCAAATATGGCCTTTTTCAACGGGGTATATCTCGGTCCACAAGGACTTTTGGGTCATGGGGTAAAAACTCTTGAATTCCTTGATGGAATACCTTTTCACCCAAATAGGTCCGATTCCCCCAGAATTTTATCTTTTACCCGATTTTTCTAATATCTTATGTGTCTATTGCCAAATATGGCCTTTTTCAACGGCGTATATCTCGGTCCACAAGGACTTTTGGGTCATGGGGTAAAAACTCGTGAATTCTTTGATGGAATACCTTTCCACACAAATAGGTCGGATTCCCCCAGAATTTTATCTTTTACCCGATTTTTCTAATATCTTATGTGTTTATGGCCAAATATGGCCTTTTTCAACGGGGTATATCTCGGTCCACAAGGACTTTTGGGTCATGGGGTAAAAACTCGTGAATTCCTTGATGGAATACCTTTCCACCCAAATAGGTCCGATTCCCCCAGAATTTTATCTTTTACCCGATCTTTCTAATATCTTATGTGTCTATGGCCAAATATGGCCTTTTTCAACAAGGTATATCTCGGTCCACAAGGACTTTTGGGTCATGGGGTAAAAAGTCTTGAATTCCTTGATGGAATACCTTTCCACCCAAATAGGTCCGATTCCCCCAGAATTTTATCTTTTACCCGATTTTTCTAATATCTTGTGTCTATGGCCAAATATGGCCTTCTTCAACGGGGTATATCTCGGTCCACAAGGACTTTTGGGTCATGGGTAAAAACTCGTGAATTCCTTGATGGAATACCTTTCCACCCAAATAGGTCCGATTCCCCCAGAATTTTATCTTTTACCCGATTTTTCTAATATCTTATGTGTCTATGGCCAAATATGGCCTTTTTCAACGGGGTATATCTCGGTCCACAAGGACTTTTGGGTCATGGGGTAAAAACTGGTGAATTCTTTGATGGAAAACCTTTCCACCCAAATAGGTCCGATTCCCCCAGATTTTTATCTTTTACCCGATTTTTCAAATAGTTTATGTGTCTATGGCCAAATATGGCCTTTTTCAACGGGGTATATCTCGGTCCACAAGGACTTTTGGGTCATGGGGTAAAAACTCGTGAATTCCTTGATGGAATACCTTTCCACCCAATTAGGTCCGATTCCCCCAGAATTTTATCTTTTACCCGATTTTTCTAATATCTTATGTGTCTATGGCCAAATATGGCCTTTTTCAACGGGGTATATCTCGGTCCACAAGGACTTTTGGGTCATGGGGTAAAAACTCTTGAATTCCTTGATGGAATACCTTTCCACCCATATAGGCCTGATTCCTCCAGAATTTTATCTTTTACCCGATTTTTCTAATATCTTATGTGTCTATGACCAAATATGGCCTTTTTCAACGGGGTATATCTCGGTCCAGAAGGACTTCTGGGTCATGGAGTAAAAACTCGTGAATTCCTTGATGGAATACCTTTCCACCCAAATAGGTCCGATTCCCCCAGAATTTTATCTTTTACCCGATTTTACGAATAGTTAATGTGTCTATGGCCAAATATGGCCTTTTTCAACGGGGTATATCTCGGTCCACAAGGACTTTTGGGTCATGGGGTAAAAACTAGTGAATTCTTTGATGGAATACCTTTCCACCCAAATAGGTCCGATTCCCCCAGAATTTTATCTTTTACCCGATTTTTCTAATATCTTATGTGTCTATGGCGAAATATGGCCTTTTTCAACGGGGTATATCTCGGTCCACAAGGACTTTTGGGTCATGGGGTAAAAACTCGTGAATTCCTTGATGGAATACCTTTCCACCCAAATAGGTCCGATTCCCCCAGAATTTTATCTTTTACCCGATTTTTCGAATAGTTAATGTGTCTATGGCCAAATATGGCCTTTTTCAACGGGGTATATCCAGGTCCACAAGGATTTTTGGGTCATGGGGTAAAAACTCGTGAATTCCTTGATGGAATACCTTTCCACCCAAATAGGTCCGATTCCCCCAGAATTTTATCTTTTACCCGATTTTTCTAATATCTTATGTGTCTATGGCGAAATATGGCCTTTTTCAACGGGGTATATCTCGGTCCACAAGGACTTTTGGGTCATGGGGTAAAAACTCATGAATTCCTTGATGGAATACCTTTCCACGCAAATAGGTCCGATTCCCCCAGAATTTCATCTTTTACCCGATTTTTCTAATATCTTATGTGTCTATGGCCAAATATGGCCTTTTTCAACGGGGTATATCTCGGTCCAGAAGGACTTCTGGGTCATGGGGTAAAAACTCGTGAATTCCTTGATGGAATACCTTTCCACCCAAATAGGTCCGATTCCCCCAGAATTTTATCTTTTACCCGATTTTTCGAATAGTTAATGTGTCTATGGCCAAATATGGCCTTTTTCAACGGGGTATATCTCGGTCCACAAGGTCTTTTGGGTCATGGGGTAAAAACTCGTGAATTCCCTGATGGAATACCTTTACACCCAAATAGGTCCGATTCCCCCAGAATTTTATCTTTTACCCGATTTTTCTAATATCTTATGTGGCTATGGCCAAATATGGCCTTTTTCAACGGGGTATATCTAGGTCCACAAGGACTTTTGGGTCATGGGGTAAAAACTAGTGAATTCCTTGATGGAATACCTTTCCACACAAATAGGTCCGATTCCCCCAGAATTTTATCTTTTACCCGATTTTTCGAATAGTTAATGTGTCTATGGCCAAATATGGCCTTTTTCAACGGGGTATATCTCGGTCCACAAGGACTTTTGGGTCATGGGGTAAAAAGTAGCGAATTCCTTGATGGAATACCTTTCCACCCAAATAGGTCCGATTCCCCCAGAATTTTATCTTTTACCCGATTTTTGAAATAGTTAATGTGTCTATGGCCAAATATGGCTTTTTCAACGGGGTATATCTCGGTCCATAAGGACTTTTGGGTCATGGGGTAAAAACTCGTGAATTCTTTGATGGAATACCTTTCCACACAAATAGGTCGGATTCCCCCAGAATTTTATCTTTTACCCGATTTTTCTAATATCTTATGTGTCTATGGCCAAATATGGCCTTTTTCAACGGGGTATATCTCGGTCCACAAGGACTTTTGGGTCATGGGGTAAAAACTCTTGAATTCCTTGATGGAATACCTTTCCACCCAAATAGGTCCGATTCCCCCAGAATTTTATCTTTTACCCGATTTTTCGAATAGTTAATGTGTCTATGGCCAAATATGGCCTTTTTCAACGGGGTATATCTCGGTCCAGAAGGACTTCTGGGTCATGAGGTAAAAACTCCTGAATTCCTTGATGGAATACCTTTCCACCCAAATAGGTCCGATTCCCCCAGAATTTTATCTTTTACCCGATTTTTCAAATAGTTAATGTGTCTATGGCCAAATATGGCCTTTTTCATTGGGGTATATCTCGGCCTACAAGGACTTTTGGGTCATGGGGTAAAAACTAGTGAATTCTTTGATGGAAAACCTTTCCACCCAAATAGGTCCGATTCCCCCAGAATTTTATCTTTTACCCGATTTTTCAAATAGTTAATGTGTCTATGGCCAAATATGGCCTTTTTCAACGGGGTATATCTCGGCCTACAAGGACTTTTGGGTCATGGGGTAAAAACTAGTGAATTCTTTGATGGAAAACCTTTCCACCCAAATAGGTC
>JAKWBJ010000340.1:98170-113811 GCA_023159175.1 Wohlfahrtia magnifica | reverse complement strand
CCAAGCGATCTACAGCTTCTTCAATATTAAGTAATGATATGTATATAGCTATATATTTCCTTAAAGTTGCGCCCCTAAGACTTTCTGGAATTTGTGCGCCACAATCTTCAGAAAACTGTTTCAGTAAGGTTTAGCTAAATTTAATGAAGTAATTTTGCTATAGTAGCCCACGACTTTTTCCGTCCCATCCACTACTTGTGAAAGTACACCACCACTACCATATCTCTGGCATTGCTGTCAAGGATGAATTTTTCACTGGGGACTGCATACGCCAAAACCGGTGCAGCATACAATAGGTCTTTTAGTGTCTGGAACGCCTTTTCTTGTGACTCACCCCATTGATACGCCTTAGATTTCTTGGTGAACTCATGTAAGCTTGCTACCACGGTCGCGAAATTAGGCACGAAGCGTCTGCAGTATGTGCAGAGTCTCAAAAAGCTGCGTAATTCATGAAGATTTTGGGGGCGAGGCCAGTCCTTTACTGCTCGTATTTTATCTTCATCCGTTGAAATGCCATCTGCTGTAACTAGATGCCCCAAATATTTTACCTGTTTTTGGAACAATGCACATTCCTTCACGCTTTGTTTTAGTCCAGCCATTGATATTCGTTGGAGAATTTCCGCCAGGTTTTTGAGGTGTTCATCAAAAGTTCTGCCCATCACTATTATGTCGTCGAGATAAACCAGAGAAGTCCTCCAATGTACTCCTTTTAGTACGCGCTCCATAAGCCACTCGAATGTGGCCGGCGCATTGCAGAGGCCAAATGGCATAACTTTAAACTGCCACAAGCCACCGTTCATACTGAAAGCAGTTTTCTCCTTATCCTTGTCTGCGATCTCTACCTGCCAATAGCCGCTTTGTGGACCCAATGTAGAGAACCACTTTGTTCCAGCTAGCGTGTCGATCGTATCGTCAATTCTTTGTAGCGGGCAGCTGTCCTTTTTAGTGACATCATTTAGCTTCCTGTAGTCTACACAGAATCTTGTACTACCATCTTTCCTTTGAACTAAGACTACAGGTGAGCTCAACGGACTCGATGATGGTTCAATTACACCGCTCGTCTCCATTTCATTGACCAGAGACTATAGCTGTTCTACCTTGACTTTTATTTTCAGGGGAGAATACGCAGGCGTACTTCTTTAGCAACTTTTTGGCTTTATTTCTTTCTGAAGCTGCTAGATCTGCTACCCATTTCTCTACATTTTCGTAAAATACCTGTTGGTCCTTGGCTGATATATCGGCAGGTTCCGGCAATCGTTCGCTGTTTTTTACCACTTCTACTGGAGCACATTGGCCTACCTCGGAGTTTTCGTAAATTAATTTTTAGTGGCCTGATAAATTGAGCACTCCCACTGGGACTATTCTTTTTTTTATCAGATTTGACAAGGGCCTTTGCTGACAACAAGTCCACCTTAATTTCTGCTGGTTCTACTACCCAAAAGCGGTTGTATTCACAATCTCCCTCTATACGCGCCCATGTCAATGACTCAGTCTGAGGTGGTAGTTTTTGTTGTTTTACAGCAACTAATCTTCTGGTGTGCACTTGATGCTGGTATCCCACGTCAAGAGGTATATCTACATTATGCCAACTCATTATCTGTTGCCCCATATTCAAATTGATGCCATGAACTATCATAAAGTCAGCACCAATGATAACCTCGTCTACAATATCGGCGACAATAAAAATATGGCTTACGGTAATGTTCGCTATAGTCACCTTTACCTCAATTTTTCCGTAGACAGTGGCAGACTCTCCAGTAGCTGTTCGTAGTCTGATATTGTTGAGTGCCTCACACTTTCCCTTCACTATATCGGGTCTGATTATAGACTGTGTCGCACCGATGTCTATAGTGAAGGTGTATCGTCTGCCATTAATGTACCCGCACACTGTAAGGTTGCTGTTATTTTTCTGCATCACTGATATGGAGATTGTGGGGCTCTCGCTTGCGGGAGCTAGCTCGTGCCCTTTGTGTGCTAGCTCATTTTAGTTTAACGGGGATTCTTTTGTTGTTTAATGGCAGTTGGCCCGTTTATTATTTCTCGATGGTCAAACGGATCTGGACCTTTTGCGTGGCGCTTTACAATTTCTTTGGAAGTGGCCACTCTTTCCACAGTTAAAACATTTCAATTTTGATTTCTGCGCAGCTAGGAGCCACTTTACCACCTCCTCTATTTTGTTGATCTCATCATCTTTCTCTGCCTCAACTTCTAGATTACGTACCTTGTATATTTGTGGCTTTGGTATCGTGCGAGCTGTCTTCGAGCCAGTGCGAATGCTACAGTATCTGCAAAAGTAGTCTTTTGTACTGCACATACAGCTAGTTTAACATCAGGATCTCGTAAGCCGTTGGCGAAGACTTTGGTCTTCAGATGATCTACTAGTGGGTGATTTTCCCCTAGATAGGTTAGCTGCACCAAACTCTCGAGTTCCATTGCAAAGGCTTGAAGCGGCTCATTAGCCTTCTGTGTTCGGCACCTTAACTCCATACGATACAGCTCTCGTTTATGCTCATCGCCAAATTTACGCTGTAGCGCCACCATTAAATCATTGTAGTTGTTTCTGCAGCTGGCTGGCATGTTTTCTAAAATTTCTGGTACAGCACCTTTTAACGCCAAAATTAATTCTAGAGCCTTCTCACACCGTCCCATCTATTTCTGTTGGCAAATGTCTCGAATTGGAATTTAAATACAGATAGGGGTGAGCTACCATCAAAGCAAGGTGTTTTTATTTTGCTAGAAACTTCTGGTATAATACGCACTGGTTCCGGTTGCTGGCACTGTAGACTGTTGATTTTCTCTTCCATTACATTCAATTTTTCGTCAACAGCTTTCTCAAAATTTTCAATTCTTGTCTCGACACTATCTACCCTTTTTCTTACCGTCGCATATATTTCACGTAATTGCTCAATTGCCTCTTCAGATTTGTGTTCAAGTTGTAGTAATTTCTCGTACCTCAGTAGAAGTTTCCTGTACTTGCGCCAACAGTTTCTCATTATCAGCTTTAGAACTTTCTTGTGCTTTCGCCAGAGCATTAATTTTTTCCATTATCAGCCTTAGAAGATTCTCGTACCTCAGCCAAAAAGATTTTGCTCTGTACTTGCATATTTTCCATCGTAGTGCCAAGCAGTGCACTGATATCCGTATTACTTTTAGTTGAACGGGCACTCACCTCAGGCTCTTCCTCATCATCAAATATGTGAGTATCAACGTTAATGCCCCGCCATTGAAAATCCTCATACAACCGCTCTTGCAATTCGATCTTGGTCCCAGTTGACGGCAACACCAATTTTGTCAACTCACGCCTAAGGCAATGAAGTTCTCTGAACTTCATTCTATTATTTTATTTTAAAGGACTACAATCCCACATCTGACACCAATTGTTACGTTTTTATCTTTTTAAAAACGTGTTTTTTAGTTCATAGATTGTAGTTAAAATAAAATAAATCTTGTGGTTGGTTTTAATTAAAAATCCTTTATTCAACACAGTTTTGTGCACCACTGTTTGTAACCTTTTTACAGGCAATAACAATTTTCTATTCTTAATTACTCCGTCTGTTTACAATCTTATAAATAACAACAATTACTAGACAGATCTTTCTACTTAAAGATCTTCCAACCCGATTGTAGTTGTAACATAGGTTCGATCACAACCTTTTCAACCAGAGGTTATCCACACTTAACTCTCCTTACTGAGTTAGCTCCAACTAAACTGGTTCTTTACTTCTCGATTCACTTCACGAGTTTACTCCTTGTAAACTCTCTTCACACAGAGTTCAAACCAACAAACTCTCTTCACACCAATAACACGTTCGCTGAGTTTACTTTACTTAAACTAAACTGCTTCTTGTTCGCATCGATGTGCTTTTTATATGGCTGAGTAAGCAATACATCAAAAGCTCTCGAACCTCTCGATATTTCAGGTAGATTCCATTTCTTTCTTTTAATTTATTTTTAGTTCTTTTGTAGCCATGCGTATGTAAACATCTACCTCTTTCAGCTCTTAGTATTTGTTGTTGCTTATTTCTTGTCTGTTACTTGTTTGCTTTGCTGTTAGTTTTTGTTGTTGCTGTGTTATTTTTAATTACTTTATCTCTGCTAATGTTTGTTGTCGATTCTGGTTATTTATAAACAGCGCGTATAGTTGTTTTTGTTTATTTATTTTAGCAATGTAATAAACGACAGTCGTTCCCAAACTTGATTTTCGTAACAATATAATATCATCCACATAAATCGCCAATATAAAATGTTCTTGAACACTCTTTAGCTGTGTTAGGCCAAGCTTTTTTAAGGTATCACTTAATTTAAAATTCCACATCCTGGATGATTGTTTCAAACCATATATTGGCCTTTTCAGTTTCAATATTTTGTCTTTGGGTATATCAAAACCTTCAGGTAGATCAATAAATGTCTTCGAAAAGATCACCTATCTAGATCAATTCTCACAAAATTTTCATTCACTGAATTATTGCTTGATTATCATTATATTTATTTTCAAAATACATTTCCTCTTCTATGAAGATTACATTCCTACTTACATGCATTTTTCTTAGTACTTTATCATATAACCGATATGCTTTTGAAGTTTCGCAATATCCGAGCATAACACATTTTACTGATCTAGGGTCCCATTTTTTTTAACTGTTTCTACGTCATCACCACTGCTGTACAACCGAACACTTTTAAATGAGATAAACACTGCTTACGGCCACTTAAAACCTCCTCTGGTGATTTTCCATTTAACATTGTATGTGGTGTTCTATTCAATAAATATACTGCCGTTTTCACCGTTTCTGCCCAACAATATTTATCTAATGCAGCGTCAAAAAGCATAGAACGCGCCTTTTCTACGATGGTTCTATTCATCCGCTCAGCTTTTCCATTTTGTTGTGGAGTGTATGGTGCTGACGTTTGATGAATAATAACCACTGCTTTCGCATTTGTGTTGGATCTGTTTGTTACAAAATTCTAAACCATTGCCAGATCGCAATATCTTAATTCTTCTGTTTGTTTGATTCTCCACCACTTCCTTAAAACTTTTAAATTTTGCAGCAACCTCATATTTATTTTTCAATATATACATAAAGATCTTATTTGAATAATCATCAAGAAATAAAAGAAACAATGTCTCCGCCTATCGATGATTGCTCCATGGGTCCACAAACATCCGTATGTATTAATTCGAGAATATCATTCGTCTTAGTAGCTGATGATTTAAAGCGCCTTGAAGACACGGAATACATTTCTGATCTATACGTTTATTATCTTGTTTTAACTCGTCTGGAAAATAACCGTCGACACCAATAGCATAGCCAAATCTTTTATGCAACTGGTTTTTAGCTGTACCAGCAAAATTTTTCTGCAGAAAAACATTATCCAATTTGTAGATCCCATTATAAATGGTAGCAGTCGCTATTATTTCTTGAGCAAATTTAATGGTGGAGTCTTTATCTGTAAATTGTAGTTTATAACCTTTACCAACTACTCGACTTACTGAAATTAAATTTGGACATATTTGCGGCACATAAAGTACGCCCTCAATAGTGGCTTCAACTACCTTACCATTCACATTTAAGTGCATTATTACGTCACCTTTACCAAGCACTTTTAAATTCGTATTATTTGCAACCGCTACACTTTCATCCATTGGAAACTCAACAAAATTTTTAAAATTGTCCATAATATTCGTCACGTGAATTGTGGCGCCAGAATCAAGAAGCCAAAAATTTCTATTATGGACATGTTGAGCTAAACGCTGCAGTTAATGTCATATTTTTTGTATTTTTCATTTGATAACTAGTTTTCTTGGTTTTACAGTTTTTCGCCATGTAGCCTTCATTTTTGCATTTAAAACATATAATACTCTTTTCCTTATTAAATTCGGCGTGTTTATTAAATTATTGTTTACTGCAGAACGCCGTTTCTGTAAACACTGTAGTACTTGATGCATTATTATAACCATCAAAATCTCGCAAAAGTTTTGTTTTTATTGCATCAGCCGTAATCGCAATATTGCCATTATCTTGGGCGTGAAAAGCTCGGGTAAACCGCTTAGCAATAAACTACCTACCCATTAATCAGTTACGACTATTCAAATTTCGTTCAGCTTCTGTGCTGTACCTATTGTGGTATCCACATATTCGCTGATATTCTGGCAGTTGACCAAATGGGTTGTAGTTAACTTTCTCAATAAGCCACAACGCCTTGTCAAACCCGAGTCATCATACATTGGTTTTAACTTTCCCCACATCTCCTTGGTACTACTAGCGTTTTGAATATGTATATATACATTGGCTCCAACGCAAACTCGGACACTTCCAAAATATTTTCGATCGCTTAAAAATCATACATTTTAATTATTTAAAAAAAAAAATGCAGTTATTTTCTTATTTGTGTATATCTTCCACGTACAAAAGGAAAAACCAACACAGAAATTTAACAATTGTACGTAAAATTTAAGTTGAAAACGCTTTGAAAGTCAAAATGACTTGCACAAGCCAAACTCGGACAGTAACTTTTATGGGTTAATAACTGCAACTCTGTAATTTCAATGCGGACAACTTCGCTGATATAATTTACATATTTAGTTCAGTTTTCGAAAATTATACAGAATAAACTGAGCTAAAATCAAGAAGATGGCTAGACAACGGAGACAAACTAGTATCGAAGAAAGAAAGCGTATTATTGAGCATGCAAGAAAAGGAAAAAGTGTCACGAAATTTTAAAAACTGTTGGCAGAGGTCACTCAATTGTGCACGACATAATAAAACGTTTCAAAGTCAATAAAACGGTGCAAAATAGACCAAAACATGCCCACAACAAAATATTTTCTGAGGCAGAAGAACGTTTTTTGTCAGAAAAATAAAAGCATATGCCTTCCTAAGTGCTCCAAAATTTGCTGCTATTGCTGAATGTGACCTTGGTAAGAAAGCAAGTCCATCCACAATACGAAACTTGCTAAGCAAAGTTGGTCTTCATGGTAAAAGAGCTAGACAAAAACCTCTTGTTAGAATGCGCAATCAAACCAAAAGACTTCAATTTGCAAAAGAGTACCAAATTAAGGGTTTTTTTTTTTTTGAGAAACGTTATGTTCACGATGAAAGCAAATTTAACGTATTTGGGTTGGATGGTAAACCAATAGAATGAGAAAAAATCAGGAAATACGTTTGAATAACTCGATATTGACAGTAAAGCATGGGGGTGGTTCAGTGCTTGTCTGGGACTCATTTTTTGCATCAGGTCGAGGATCTTTTTTTTAAACAAACTGAAGTCTTTTTAGTTTATTTCTACTTACAACTACTGAATTTTTTTATTCTTAGTAGATTAATACACTGGAGCATATTCCTATAAACGCACACTACTTTTTTTTTTTTAAAAAAAGGTAAAAATTAAACAAGAAAATATTTAGGGGGCTATAAATTTGTGTATTAAATTAATTAAGACTTCACTTAAAATATTGTTTACAAAAAAAATTCATTTGTACTTTATTTTTTTTTTTGCTTAATTTTCGATATTAACAGCCATTTTTAAGGGTATTTTCCTATAAACGCACTTTAATGTTTGGGCCATTGTAGCATTATTAATAATGTGTGGATGATCCTTTGTAATGGATTGTTTCAAAAATACGGTCTGGCATTGATTCCACTAATTTTTTAAGCAGATCGGAATCAATTTCCTCCCAGACTTTTTTAATTCTTAGTTTCAGCTCTGTCACAGTCTTTATGCCTTCATTCTGGGCATTATTTGCATAAACTTTACGGCCCATGTATCCCCACAAGTTTTCCATTGGGTTTAAGTCCGGACTACAAGCCGGCCAGTCCAACAAAGGAATGCCATGTTCATTGAACCAAAATTTCGATTGCTTAGAAACATGGATTGCAGCATTATCTTGTTGGAAAATGGAATCTTCATCCATATTTTCGTCCATAAAAGAGAGAAGAGCATCTTCCAACAGTTCGTTATAAATCGAACTATTCATTTTTGTCGGAACAAAACAAATTTTCGACTTGCCAACTGCAGAAAACGCTGCCCAAACCATAACACTGCCCCCACCGAAATTACGTTTTGACATCCGAACATCTTTAGATCTCAAATCGTGCCAATAGCATGAGTATGAGTCTGGACCGTCTAAATTAAATTTTTTTTCGTCAGAGCAAATTACTTTTTATCCACTCATCTGTCCATTTCATATATTTTCTTGCGAATTTTAGACGATTTTCTTTATGGTGTTTTTTTAGCATTGGTTTACATTTCGGCTGTTTCCATTTTATGTTTTCATGGTTTCGTAAAATGTGTGCAACGTGTTTGGAAGTAACAGGAAGATTTAATTTATTCCTTATTTGTTTGGAATTCAATTTGTTGCGGGTTGCTTCTTGTTTTATTAGATTAAGTTGTCTTCTTGTTAGTTTTGTATTACCCTTTGTTGATTTGCGAACTCCATAATTTTGGCCTTTCTTAAAGAAATTTCGCACCACACTTTCCGAACGACCGATTTTACGTCCAATTTCTCTATTAGAGCATCCTTGGTCGTGAAAAAATTTAATTTGAATCTTTTCTTGATCGGACAAAAAAGTTCCCTTAGGCATCTTTAAAAGTGATGAAATTTATTGATTAAAATAGGAAAAGTTACAGTAAATTGAGATATTACTATTAGAAACGTACCTTTGGTTGAAAAAAAAAAAAAAAAACTAAAATTGATAATATTTTATTTTTGGTCACTTTTTTAAAAACAAATTTCGAGTGTGCGTTTATACGAATCTTCCACTTAAAATAGCACCAAGAACATTTGATCGCATAATTAAGGCAAACAACAAAAATAAGAAATAAAAATTGTTTACTTTTAATAAGTACAGTTAAGTTGTCTCTCATTAAAATAGTTAAATTTTGCTTTTGGATGAGAACAACAAAGATATAACAAAAATACAGAAAAAAATTAATTGCGTTTATAGGAATATGCACCAGTGTATATATATAATAAAAAATCAAACAAAAGCTTTCTTAAACTATTTCTTATTAGTTTAATTTTTATCAACAAAATCAGTTTATTATAGTGTCCGAGTTTGGCTTGTAGTCACTGTAAATTTGAGGAAATACACAACAAAAGCCTGCACCTTGTTTTTTCCTGGCCATCTATCTTTGTTTCCCAGGCAAGAACTGCCTGCCAGTTGCCTTATATTTTCAGATCGTGTTCCGCCGCAGTAGTTTTAGTTTTCTTTGCCCATCAGCTTTTCAATTTCAATAATTTTTTCCATTTTAGGCAGCTGGGCCCATAACATGTTGAACTAATAAATTGAAATCTAGAATTCTCTTTTCTAATTAAGAACAACTACGCGCTTTAATGTTAAAAAAGTATGTAAGGTTTTATTTTATCAAGTATATAAAATGTGTCCAGGGTTGTAATTAAAATTATTGATAAGGGTTGCCGAGATAATCGATTTATTTTTATGTTTCAACAAAAACCGTACCCTTAATGATCAAATTAAAAACCCTCGTTTAATTTGGAATTAATTTTTATCGCCTTTTTAGAAACGAAACAGCGTTTTATTCCAAGCCAAACAAGTTTTTTTTTAAATAAATTCGCTCATACAATGAGCGTCAAAAAAATAAACACCCTAATACTCTAGAATTTAGCGTATATTTCAGACATAAAATGCGATGAATTTAAACGTTTTATATTTGTTAAGACTGTATTTACGGCCTTACAAAATCCTTAAAAAACAACAACAAAATTCTTGCAACAATTAAAGTTATACAACAAAAACTAAAAAACTATTTTTTAATCGTCAAAAATAAGTATACAAGGCAAAAACTTATGTAATAAGAAAGAAAAACTATAAATATCTGGGAAATGATACCATTTTTCTGATAAGTGCTATCGAGTACAACAAGAATCTACTTTAAAAAATTCCACAAAACCTCAAAAATCATGAGTTATGGGTAAAAAACACGCTTTTCGTACCTTCATGCACTTATAAGTTAATAGCTTAGCCAAATACTATAAAAACTGATTTTAAGAATCTTGGCGGATTTGGAACGAAGACGAACAGAGCTACTATTTTATAAAATGGGTGGAATTGGACAAGGGTCTATTCCGACCATTATTTAATCGATGATTTCTAAGTAGTCATTTAAACCAAATTAGAAAATTCCAATCTAACCGTTCTCAATTGGGCAAGAGCCTATTCCGCCAATTTTTTAAACGATGATTACTATGAAGTCATTTGGACCAAATTTAGAAAATTCTAGTCTGAACGTTCTCAAGATATACAATATTTTCCTTGTAAGTGAGGTAGAATTCCCACTTATCGATTCCGCCCACATTTTGAGCTATAATTTGTACTGATCATGAAGCTATATTGGAACAAACTAAGAGACTTTAACTTCTACTATTTTGAGAATATACACAAATAAATATTGCTACGAAAATAAAATTGAGAACTTCTGCGTTTATTACATTGCTAAAATAAATAAACAAAAGCTGCAAGAACAACTATACGTCCTATTTACAAATAGCCAAATCTACAACAACAAACATTAGCAGAGGTAAAGTAAATAAAAATCAAGCGGCAACAACAATAATAAAGCAGCAAAGAAAACGAATAACAGACA
The DNA here is from genome assembly GCA_023159175.1 of Wohlfahrtia magnifica. Taxonomy (NCBI): domain Eukaryota; kingdom Metazoa; phylum Arthropoda; class Insecta; order Diptera; family Sarcophagidae; genus Wohlfahrtia; species Wohlfahrtia magnifica. The sequence goes on along the minus strand of JAKWBJ010000340.1, from coordinate 103,206 downwards.
ATAAACAAGCAACAACAAATACTAAGAGCTGAAAGAGATAGATGTTTACATACGCATGGCTATAAAAGAACTAAAAAGAAATTAAAAGAAAGAAATGGAATCTACCTGAAATATCGAGAGGTTCGAGAGCTTTCGATGTATTGTTTACTCAGCCATATAAAAAGCACATCGATGCGAACAGCAATCAGTTTATGTGTCGTAAACTCAGCGAGAGCAGTTTAAGTAAAGTTATTGGTGTGAAGAGAGTTTAGTTGGATATATCTCAGTAAAGAGAGTTAAGTGTGGATAACCTCTGGTTAAAAAGCTTGTGATCGAACCTAAGTTATAGCTACGCATGGGTTGGAAGATCTTTAGGAAGAAAGATGTGTCGAGTAATTGTTGTTTACAAAGTTGTAAACAGAAAGAGTAATTAAGAATAAAAATTGTTATTGCTTGTAAAAAGATTTCAAGCGGTGGTACACAAATCGATCGATCAACTTGAGTATCTCGAGGACTAGTGCTTTAAGGGAATTTTTTTAAAACTGCGCAAACCGGACATAAGAAAATGTAAGATGAGGTTGTGAAGGAATATTTGAGCTTAGGTCATATGAAACCGGTAGTTCCTTCTGACAAAGCGGTTACTTATTCGAGTTATTTACCGTACCATCCTGTTATTAAGCTTGATCGGAAGACCACTAAACTTAAGGTAGTCTTCAATGCGTCGAAAAAGACTTTGAATAGTACTTCCTTGAATAATTGCTTATTTGCGGGACCAACTTTGCAGGCCGAGTGGGTAATATTAATTCTTTGTTGGCGATTGTATAGGTATGTTTTTCATTGCGACATCACAAAAATGTATCGCCAGATCAAGGTTCATCCTTTGCACACTCTATTTCAGTGATGTCTTTGTAGAAGCTCCCCTGATATTTGACCGAATACGAACTTCAGACTTTTGATGTGGCTTGTGCTCCTTATTTAGCTATTAGGACATTTATTGGGAAATAGCATTGTTTAGTTGACATCACTGAATAATTTTACACTATACTTTGATCCCTTATTCATAACATAGTAATTGCAAAGCAAATGACATTTTTACGTTGCTGATGACGTGTCAGAATTTTATTGGCTGATTACATTGTTAATTCAATCTATAAATAGATTATCAAAATATTTTTCTTAACTTACTTTTTTATAACATTTTGATAAATACACACTGAAGTAAAAGTAAAACTCTACACGTGTTTTCACTTTTAACAGGTTATGGGCCCAGTGGGAGTTTTGTTTTAATAAAAATTAAAGTAAATTAGTAAAAGTTGAATATTTAAAAAGAAAAAAAAAGTTATTGCAGTGCTATAATATAACTGATGAAACCATCCACATTTACCACCGACTGAACAACAGCAATTACCGGCTTTGGAAGTTCAGTATCGATGCGGTTTTAAAAGGCCAAGGCTTGCTAGGAATAGCACAAGGAAATGAGAATTTTGGCGACAAAGCCACTCAAAATTCGAAAGATTTGTGGATAAGGGGTGACGGAAAAGCCATGGGAATTTTAATTTCATCTATTGAAAAGGACCAGGCAAATCATATTTTGTCCTGTACAATGTCATATGAAGTGTACTTGAAATTACAAAATATTCATGAAAAACAAAGTGAGGTGAAAGTTATGTGCCTATACGAGGAATATTTTTTTCTTAAGATGCAAGAGGATGAGTCAGTTGAGGCATATGTATCAAAAGTGTCATTACTGGCAGCAGAAATCGAAGCACAAGGTGAAAAATTATCGGATAACTTCAAAATGGTTCGAATAAGCAGTATAAAACCAAGGTTTCAAAATTTCAAGACGGTTTGGTATAACATTAAAGAAGGTAGAGCAATCGAAAATTTAATGGCAAAATTGCAACTAGAAGAAGACCAGCACAAAAAGAATAGTGAGACTGAAGTAATGGAAGCAGCGTTTAATGCCAAAGCTGATAGGTACAAAAAATCGATTTCCGAAAGAAAGAAAACGTTAAAATGTAATTTTTGTCATAAAATTGGCCACTGGGAACGAGAATGCCGAGCAAAGAAAAAACAATTAAGAGCTAAAGCAGAAGGTAATAAGCAAAAGGAGAAAAATGAAGATGAGGTTGCTTTTATTGTAACAACAAATGATGTGATTTGGGCTTCTTATACGGATGTTTAGATCGCAGACTCGGGTGCTACTGAGTACATGACGTCACGCAAAGAGTGGTGTACTGATTTACAAGTAACTAATGTTGATCGTTTTGTTTACATTGCAAACAATGAGAAATTGCGAATATCTAATTTTGTTACGATACATATTAATGTTTATGTAAACAACAAGTGGTGTCCGCGTATTCTCACTAACGTACAATACGTTCTACAATTAAAACAAAATCTTTTTTATACTGGCTCAGCTACATTAAAAGGATTTACAATGGTGATTGAAGCAAATTTCTATATTTTAAGAGATAAAATGGAAAATGTTTTCGCAACCGGTATAAGGGATTCAAAAAACCAATTTCGTACGCTTTTTGATGTACAAAACAATCTAACAATGCAATGGCATTGCCGACGGGGGCACATTAATGTGACAACAATAAGAAATATGTATGATAAAAATGCTGCAGATGATATAAAGTTTATCGGATAAAGGCGAATTTTTCTGTTAAGACTGCAAACGAGAAAAAATGCATCGTTCATCTCATAAAGTTCTAACAAAACGTAATGCGGAAAAATGCGAATTTATACATATGAATTTATGCGGGCCTATGAATGAAGTTGGAATTGGAGGCGTTCGTTATTTCATGTTGCTTAAGGATGAAAGCACAAATTTCATTATGTTTACTTTTTAATAAATAAATCTGAAGTTAATAAAAAACTTAATGTTTTGTATTTCTGGTGCGCAATATAACTGGCGAATAAGTGAAATACATACGATGCGACAATGGCACAGAATTCATTAATAAAGAAGTTTTAACCCTTTTGTCCTGCAATGGTATTACACTAGAAAAGATTTAATTTTACACCCCGGAAAAAACGGCTTTATCGAGCTAGATAATAGAACGGTACAATAATTTGCTCGAACAATGCTGCTGGCAATGGAGATTCCAAAAGGCGTTAGCTTAAAAACTAATAAAAATGTAGTTCTCCGACTCAAAAAAGGCCTTTATGGTTTAAAACAAGCGTCTCGCAATTGGAATTTTAAATTTGTTGGTTTTTAAAAACTTTTAGTATGAAGCAATCAGCGGCCGATCCCTGTGTGTTTTTTGGAAACATTGATGGCAATAAAATAATATTATTATTATACGTAGATGATGGTTTGATTGTATCACCGAGCAAATTAGTCCCCGAATTCTTTATAAACTACCCGAAAATTTTCAAATTACTCAAGGTCAAAATAACTATTATGTTGGATTAGAAATCCATCGTGATGGAATAACCAAAAGTATTAAAATCAATCAATCGAAAAAATTATTGCAAAATCCAATATGCAAAGTGCAAAACCAATTTCAACAATTAACTAACATTAATACATATTTATCTAAATCAAGCGAAGAAAGCGATGTAAAATTTCCATTTCGTCAAGCAGTCGGTTCGTTTGTTTGCCGTCATTGTTTCGAGACCCGATATTTCCTATGCTGTAGATTAAGTAAGTAAATTCACTGAGAATCCAAAACGTTGCCATGTTGTGGCCTTAAAGCGAATTTTTCGGTACCTCAAAGCAACTACTGATTTGTCCATTGAGTACAAAAAACAAAATTTTATAAATTTGATGGGTTATACCGACGCTGGGTACGTTTTTTTGATAAACAACAGTGTCATCACATGGAGAAGTTATCGTCAAAAAACAGTTGCGTTATCTACAATTGAAGCCGAGTGCAGCGTTTGAAGGCGCCACGGAGGCAATATGGCTCAGACAATTATTAGCTGATATAGGCTATCCTCAAACCAAACCAACAGTTCTAAACATAGATAATCAAGGTGATATAAGACTCATAGGTAATCCAGAACTTTATTACAACACACATATTGACATAAGAGTAAAATTCATCAGAGAATTAAAGAAGGCTAAAACTATTGAATATGTTTTTGTAAACACACTTACAATATGCTGATATTTTTATAAAACCATTGACGACTCAACGTTTTAGTAACAACGTAAAATTTTTAAGTATGTCAAGATTAAACAATGAGTGAGAGTGTTGGGAAATACCATTGCTTAGTTGACATCACTAAATATGGACTTCGAATGAGCGTTCAGTACAGGTTTGCCCACTCCACATTTAGCTGACGCAAAACTTTTAACAGGCGAAGAGTCTAGTTACTCTAAGACTCTAGGGATTTTGTAGAATGCGCAATTAGATTCCTTCTTTTTTAAGGTCAGTCGTATTGAAATGAAGTCAAGTTACACGAAAAGAGAAGTTTTGTCCACTATCGCTAAACTTTTTGACCCCGTTAACTGGTTAAGTCCCGTGATTGTCGTGGCCAAGATCATTATGCAACGCATTTGGCAGGACAATATTGATTGGGATAAATGCCTTCCCGTTTCTATGGAGAGGGAATGGGTAAAATTCGTTGAGTGCTACGACGGAATAAATAATATCAGGATACCGACGGGTGAATTTTTCTAGGGAATCTGTTGCTGAATTGCATGTTTTTTCTGATGCATCAAAAAAAGCGCACGCGAATTTGAACGCGAGATGCCACGATTTTCACTCTGTTGTTTTCAAGGGCAAGAGTAGCCCCCATTAAATCGGTATCTCTCCCTCGTCTTGAATTGTATATATATATATATATATATATATATATATATATATATATATATATATATATATATATATATATATATATATATATATATATATATATATATATATATATATATATATATATATATATATATATAAATCCTCAGGATTTTGGAGGTTTTGTGAAAATTATAAGCACTGCAACAATACCATCAGTAGGAAGGCCAAAAGAGGTGGTTACTGAAGAAAATATCAAGAAAATCCTCGATATCGTTATGAATGATCGCCGGGTTAAAATACGTG
>JAKWBJ010000340.1:0-98147 GCA_023159175.1 Wohlfahrtia magnifica | reverse complement strand
TTACACTGGTCTACAAAAAAAAAATTTTTTTTCTCGCCTTCAAATTAATGATTTTGATGCGCTGAATCCAAATCCGTTTTCAGTTTTTTTCCTTCGGGCTCAAATTTTGTTCGCTAACTTTGGTCAAAGTTAGGTACCCGCAATCAAATTTGAATAAATTCAGCAATAGCCAACCGATTTTCATGATTTAAAGCTTATTTTATTCTCAACATTAACATCTACAATTTTTGCTCTGAAAATTTTGTTATGATTTTTTGAACAAGAAAAATTGCTCCAATTTTGCGCAAACAAATTTTTTTCGCAGTTAAGTTGTAAATAACTCTGAAGCTGTTTAAAATACACAAAAATTATGATCAGGTGATTTATAAGATTGTTCCTAAACGTTTGGTTGTACTTGCATCAAAATCAGCCAAGTTCTTTTCATGTTATGGTGAAATATATTGACATTACTACCATATTTTGTGCTAAAAAATTGCCACGCCCAATAAAAAAAAAAAAATGAAAAAAAAAAACTGAAAACGGATTTGAATTCAGCGCATCAGAATCATTATATTCCATATAGTTTTATTTAAAGGCGTTTTTTGCTGTAGACCAGTGTTATTATTCATTAATTCCATTATTGTAATAATACAATAGCAACTAGAAAATGAAAGGACTGGCATTTAGGCCTCTACTCCAGCTAATAAATAATTTTTATCCATACATACTAATATCTAAGAAACAAAACGATAACAGGATTGCGAAATATTTGTATAAGAGCTTAAAAGAATGTATGTAATAACTTACTATTTTTAATCTTGTATCTCCTCTGATTATCAGTCCAGCTTTTTATTTGTTGTGTGGTCCTATTTTGAAGGGCATCTGAAGCACGAATCACATCAAGGCATTATTCTAAAGAGGGAAGTTCATTTAAACATTTTAAATCTCCAAATATTACATAAACATATTTTTTTCGGTATAGATCCATCTGGAACGTTTTGTTTTGCCAAATACCATATTCATCCCAAATATATTATAGTTTTTGCACATTTGAAAAATATTTTAAAATGTTTAACGCAGTTTTATTTTACATATACTTTTACATATATTGAATTATTGAACACTGTTTGGATCTTTCGGAACGTTAAATTGCTGAAGAAAACTCCTTGAGCTAGAATGATCTTTAGATTGCTCTATAGGAAGCCTTGGATTGACTACCTCAAAATGTTATAAAATAATTCTGTTCACTAGGTCTTAACACGGCTCTGGTCCGTTATTACAGCGACATATAATCAACAAAAAACTGTTTTTATAACATGCAACAAAACAACCGAAAAATGGTAGAAATACATATAGTGTACGAATGCTCCTGTCCCTCTGAATTTTGTTCTTTTCTTCTTTTTGAAGTGATGTATTAAACATTATCTCGTAGTTTAATTAAATATATAAAGAACAATGTATTTAAAAAAAAGCCGATTGCACTTATTAAAAAAGGACATTGTTTCTTCCTAGTTTTTATTTTTATTTTTTTTTATTTCGCGCCGTGATGGTGACTACTTACCACTATGAAAAAGTACAAACGCAGAATAATTCCCTCCGTTGTATTTAACCGCGCACGATAATGTTTTTAATTTTTTTCCACAAATTTGGTCTGTACCACCGACAACTTATCGTTGTGAAATTTTATGAGTGAATACATCTGCAATTTAAGAAGTTTATTATTTTGATTTTCTTATTTACGCTGCGATAAGAAAAGAATGAAATTTAAAGACATGGGATGTGATACTGTATTTCTGATAGGCACGAATCGAGTACAACAAAACCTTTTTTTGGATATTTTCATTACACTTCAAAACTCTAGTTTTTCGTGCGTTCATGCACACACGAGCAATTAAATAAGTTCAATATTATTTAATTTTAAGTTTGTTTGTAGATTTGGAAAGAATAGAAAGAGACCTTTTAAGTGATACATACTTCGTACTCAAGCCGTTTTGAAGAACATATACATATGTAAGTATTTTTCCAGCAAATTCATTTCATCCGTTTATTTTTTCAGATTTTTAAAGTTTGTTTGTTTCTGTACAGAATTTTATATAAAAACCGTACCATTAATGATCTAATTAAAAATCCTCGTCGAATTTGAAATCAATTTCTATCGGATTTTTAGAAACGAAACAGCGTTTTATTCCAAGCTAAATAAGTTTTTTTTATAAATTCGTACATACAGTGAGCGTCAAAAAATAAACACCCTCATACTCTAGAATTTAGCGTATATTTCAGACTAAAAAAATACGATGAATTTAAACGTTCTATATTTGTTAAGACTGTATTTACGACCTTACAAAATCCTTAAAAAAACAACAAAATTTTTGCAACAATTAAAGTTATACAACAAAAACAAAAAAAAAAACTATTTTTTTAAGCGTCAAAAATAAGTTTACAAGGCAAAAACTTATGCGATAAGAAAGAAAAAAGTAGAAATATCTAGGAATTATATATATATATATATATATATATATATATATATATATATATATATATATATATATATATATATATATATAATTTTCACAAAACCTCCAAAATCCTGAGGATTTATATATATATATATATATATATATATATATATATATATATATATATATATATATATATATATATATATATATATATATATATATATAAATATATATATAAATCCTCAGGATTTTGGAGGTTTTGTGAAAATTATATATATATATATATATATATATATATATATATATATATATATATATATATATATATATATATATATATATATCCTAGATATTTCTACTTTTTTCTTTCTTATCGCATAAGTTTTTGCCTTGTAAACTTATTTTTGACGCTTAAAAAAATAGTTTTTTTTTTTTGTTTTTGTTGTATAACTTTAATTGTTGCAAAAATTTTGTTGTTTTTTTAAGGATTTTGTAAGGTCGTAAATACAGTCTTAACAAATATAGAACGTTTAAATTCATCGTATTTTTTTAGTCTGAAATATACGCTAAATTCTAGAGTATGAGGGTGTTTATTTTTTGACGCTCACTGTATGTACGAATTTATAAAAAAAACTTATTTAGCTTGGAATAAAACGCTGTTTCGTTTCTAAAAATCCGATAGAAATTGATTTCAAATTCGACGAGGATTTTTAATTAGATCATTAATGGTACGGTTTTTATATAAAATTCTGTACAGAAACAAACAAACTTTAAAAATCTGAAAAAATAAACGGATGAAATGAATTTGCTGGAAAAATACTTACATATGTATATGTTCTTCAAAACGGCTTGAGTACGAAGTATGTATCACTTAAAAGGTCTCTTTCTATTCTTTCCAAATCTACAAACAAACTTAAAATTAAATAATATTGAACTTATTTAATTGCTCGTGTGTGCATGAACGCACGAAAAACTAGAGTTTTGAAGTGTAATGAAAATATCCAAAAAAAGGTTTTGTTGTACTCGATTCGTGCCTATCAGAAATACAGTATCACATCCCATGTCTTTAAATTTCATTCTTTTCTTATCGCAGCGTAAATAAGAAAATCAAAATAATAAACTTCTTAAATTGCAGATGTATTCACTCATAAAATTTCACAACGATAAGTTGTCGGTGGTACAGACCAAATTTGTGGAAAAAAATTAAAAACATTATCGTGCGCGGTTAAATACAACGGAGGGAATTATTCTGCGTTTGTACTTTTTCATAGTGGTAAGTAGTCACCATCACGGCGCGAAATAAAAAAAAATAAAAATAAAAACTAGGAAGAAACAATGTCCTTTTTTAATAAGTGCAATCGGCTTTTTTTTAAATACATTGTTCTTTATATATTTAATTAAACTACGAGATAATGTTTAATACATCACTTCAAAAAGAAGAAAAGAACAAAATTCAGAGGGACAGGAGCATTCGTACACTATATGTATTTCTACCATTTTTCGGTTGTTTTGTTGCATGTTATAAAAACAGTTTTTTGTTGATTATATGTCGCTGTAATAACGGACCAGAGCCGTGTTAAGACCTAGTGAACAGAATTATTTTATAACATTTTGAGGTAGTCAATCCAAGGCTTCCTATAGAGCAATCTAAAGATCATTCTAGCTCAAGGAGTTTTCTTCAGCAATTTAACGTTCCGAAAGATCCAAACAGTGTTCAATAATTCAATATATGTAAAAGTATATGTAAAATAAAACTGCGTTAAACATTTTAAAATATTTTTCAAATGTGCAAAAACTATAATATATTTGGGATGAATATGGTATTTGGCAAAACAAAACGTTCCAGATGGATCTATACCGAAAAAAATATGTTTATGTAATATTTGGAGATTTAAAATGTTTAAATGAACTTCCCTCTTTAGAATAATGCCTTGATGTGATTCGTGCTTCAGATGCCCTTCAAAATAGGACCACACAACAAATAAAAAGCTGGACTGATAATCAGAGGAGATACAAGATTAAAAATAGTAAGTTATTACATACATTCTTTTAAGCTCTTATACAAATATTTCGCAATCCTGTTATCGTTTTGTTTCTTAGATATTAGTATGTATGGATAAAAATTATTTATTAGCTGGAGTAGAGGCCTAAATGCCAGTCCTTTCATTTTCTAGTTGCTATTGTATTATTACAATAATGGAATTAATGAATAATAACACTGGTCTACAGCAAAAAACGCCTTTAAATAAAACTATATGGAATATAATGATTCTGATGCGCTGAATTCAAATCCGTTTTCAGTTTTTTTTTTTCATTTTTTTTTTTTTATTGGGCGTGGCAATTTTTTAGCACAAAATATGGTAGTAATGTCAATATATTTCACCATAACATGAAAAGAACTTGGCTGATTTTGATGCAAGTACAACCAAACGTTTAGGAACAATCTTATAAATCACCTGATCATAATTTTTGTGTATTTTAAACAGCTTCAGAGTTATTTACAACTTAACTGCGAAAAAAATTTGTTTGCGCAAAATTGGAGCAATTTTTCTTGTTCAAAAAATCATAACAAAATTTTCAGAGCAAAAATTGTAGATGTTAATGTTGAGAATAAAATAAGCTTTAAATCATGAAAATCGGTTGGCTATTGCTGAATTTATTCAAATTTGATTGCGGGTACCTAACTTTGACCAAAGTTAGCGAACAAAATTTGAGCCCGAAGGAAAAAAACTGAAAACGGATTTGGATTCAGCGCATCAAAATCATTAATTTGAAGGCGAGAAAAAAAATTTTTTTTTTGTAGACCAGTGTAATTATTCATTTGCAAAAATGTATTCATTTTATGTGTATTCTAATAAAAATTTCATTTTATATAAAAAGAAGAAACTACACTCATACCTCTTCATACGGCCTAGATAGCTTCCGATAATGTTGACCTTAAATCGGAATGTCGTAAAACAAGTTTCTTTTGCTTTCCTTACACTTATTGTTAAAAAGTTAATATCCGATTTTTTATCCGTATATCGGAAAAGACCGTATAAAGAGGTATGAACGTAAAATGTTTTACTTTTAACTTTAGGCAATGAAAGTATCTTTAGTTTTTACTATTTACTATTTATTTATCCGAAATGTCTTAAGACTAAATTGGGATCACAAGCGGTGACAATTTCTAATGTATGGTGTATAGAAAATGAAACATATCTTTGGAATGAAGCCACTTCCAAAACTATTTTGGTTTTTATTTACAAACCAAAAATTTTGAAAGTACTTACTCCATATAGTCAGAAAATGAAACATAATTATAAGAAAAATATACATACATATCTAAATACAATTAAATACATTTTATTTTACCTAAATGTTTCGGAATCTAAAGAATCAAAAACTAAATCGATCGGCATTGCAAATACGGAATCAAAACTAATTTCTGGCCATATGCCACTAAGTTTAAAAGTTAGTGTCTCTAATTACGATAGCTTAGCTTCCTGAAGAATTCGCTGGAACAATAATACTGCTTTAAAATACTCTGAAACTCTAAATTAATTTTCAAATTATGATCCTATAAATCTCAATTTTACAGTAGATCTAATGGTTTCCAATTTAAAGAAGCAGATTATTCGGGCTAATGGAGGCATTAGTAATAAGTGCAGTTTTATTCCTAAACAGAAACGGTTTAATTAGAAATGTGCTCGTTTCCGGAATCTAATGCTAAGGAACCTTAATATATATAGAAAAAATCACACGTTGTTGAAAAGATCGAAGTATATTGTTGCTAGAATAAAATATCTCAGCATGTGTCGAAACAGTAAACTGGAATATTATAACGTAAATATATATAAACTTAATTCCGTTAATTGCAGTAAAGAATGGTGGTGTCAAATAATATGAAAACAATAACCGGTATAGTTAGATATCTTAATACGAAAGACTTTAATCGCATAATATTTCTTCTTCAAATTATGTACATTGGTGTATCCCTTTGTTTACTGATTCATTCTTAGATTCACCGATAGAGTTTTGTGAACTTTCTTCTGTACGACGATATTTAAAGCTTAATAAATCGCCTGGTCAAGATGGAATTTGCTACGAAAATTAACAATATATTTTTACAAGAAAAAATACTAGCAAGTTTTAAAACTTCTTTACTAATTCCTCTTTTAAAAAAAGGTGATCCCAGTTGCCCTTCTAACTATCGTAGCTTATCATTGATTGATACGATCTATAAAATATTTTACATCATTTTAAATCGTATAACGGATTGGATTGAGAAATATAACATTCTAAATGAATACCAAGCGGGGTTTGGAAAACGGTATTCCACAGTAGACGTTTTTAATCTTGTGAACATTGTTCATCTAAACAAGATAAACAAGAACACACGCTTTTTTCGTTGATTTCTCCTCTGCTTTTGATAAAATTCCTAGAAACTTCCTTTTTTATTTCAATTATAGGATTATCATCCAAAATAATTCGTACTCTACAACTTTCGTATCGAGATACAACCAGTCAAATATATTATGCTTGGCGTGAGACAAGGTTGCATATTGAATCCAACTTTGCGTTATATCTAAATGATCTTCCCGGTGAAATTAAAATTGAAAATATTCATGTAAATGTGCTACTTTACGTTAATATTGTCATCTTATCGGACTGTTCGAAAAATCTTAAAAATATTATTAATGCGCTTCACTCGTATTGTAAAATGTGGCTGTTAAATATTGATCTCGATAAATCCAAAATATTAGTTTTTCGGAAAGGCACAAGAATCCAAAGAAATTTGATTTGGAGTTATGGAAATGAAAATATTGAAATCGTCAATAGTTATAAATATTTATGTACAGAGTTAACTACAATTTGTCTTTCATGAAACATCTAACGAATAACTTGACTACGGCAAAAATGGCGATTTCTTCAATATGGTCTAAATATTTAAAGCATCCTAAAATTTCTAACAGCAACAAGCTCAAAATCTTTAAAGCAGTTTCTCAATCAATAGAGCGCAAATCTGTGGTTTTAGGAACTATGATGAAGTTGAAATATTGTTCAGATTTTTTATAAAAATGTTGTTGATTTTACCGAATAATACATCAAATTATATGCTTTACTTGGAAACTGGATTAAATACTTTGTATTTGGATACTTTCAAATTACTTTTGACTTATTATAATAAAGTTTTAAGCATGTCTCGCCACAAACTACCACGCATTTTATCTGAAAAGGTTATATCAAAAAAGAAGTGGCAAATTATATGCGAACGTGTGGGTGTCATCCCTGAGAGCTTGGATAAAGCACTCTGCAACAATTGGAAGCTTATTTTACGGCTTTTGAAAAAGTTAACTTATTGACTCTGTTGGTGACTCACAATTTCACGACCTGTATTCTCAATTGGATTACGTTATGGCCCCTCTTTAATTGTTAGTATTTTCGTCACGTACTACAGCTTTATTAATAAAAGCAAGAGGTGAACTATTGGATCTTAATGGTAGAGCGTTTAAAAATTGGACAGTTGGTATTTGTACTCTGTGTAACTTGGATGTTTCGGAAAATACTTTCCACTTTATTGGAGTAAGCCCTATATTCAGTAAATTCAGGCATAATTATCTTGGTAGAATCAATTTAAATATAAATGTGGTTCTGAACATACTAAATGGCATTGGTTTTTATTATAGCTTACTTTATAACTATCTGGATGTAAATCCAGAAAATTAATAATTGATTTGATTCGATGAATTGCACTATATATATTATATTATCTCTTTTTTGATAAAATTTAGTGTTAAGAATACAAAAAAGAAAATAATGATTGTATGAGCTCTACTTTTTGCTAATCTGGCTCACAACTAAAAGTTACGCCAATTTTTAGAAAAATGTAACAGTTGTAAAACTGAAATTGTAAATAAATAGTTATTTATATCTCTTAAATAAAAAATAAAATAAATTTTAAAAATCCCAAAAATATTTGTCTTTATCTTTAAAATGGTAACAGTAAGAGTTCCTCAATACGGTCTAAATAGCTCTGTTGTCAATACAAATCATCATTAAAAACGTGGGCGAAATTGGATAAGTGGACATGGTACCTCCTATTTTATTTTTTTTTTTTTTTTGTTCTCCGTCACTCCTATAGGGAGCATATTGGCTTTCCACAAAGCATCTATTGCTTTGTTTCAGTTTTTTTAATCAATTTCATATTTTCATGCTAAGTAGATGATTATTCCGCTGTAGCTTCCACCATATTAATTTTTTTTGTAGTGGTGAAGACCCTTGCTAATTGGTGGTGATCTTTACTTTAGCGTTGTAATTTTTTACCAGTAGGTGGCGTGTTTTTCCTGATGTTTGTCATCCTCGCCAGAGGTATGCGGGAAGGTGATCAGGGGGGCTTTTTTTTAGGAGTCGTATGGAGGGAAATTGAAGCCTTTTTATTATTAAACATTCAAAACCACAATTAAATTTTTTCTTCGTCACTTCCTCTGCTGGGGCTTAAACCTTGGTGGTTTGTGCTGTTATGCGTGCGCTTTAACCACTACACCACGCTATTACACCACATTTACTTTGTGTCGACGTGGCACCGCCCAATTGGAGCTATTGAATATTATATAAAGGGTCCGCCAAATAATTTTTTTATTTTTTTGAAATTGCTATAAAAAAACTACTGAATATTTTCTCAAATTTCTTTCTTTTTTTTTGAAAGTACAATCCTTCCGGTTAATAATGGAAAATAATTTCATTCAAATGGCTGCCTCGACTCGCCATTTAGTAGCCTACACGAACGGTCCAATTTGTAAGCACATTATCGATTGTGTGCAGCTGTATTTCAATAATGGCTTCACGAATATTATCCTTTAAAGCGTCAATTGTCTCTGGCTTGCTGGCGTAACACTTATCTTTGACGGCACCCTACAAATAATAGTCCAACGGTGTCAAATCGCAGCTCCGAGGTGGCCAAACGACATCAGCTCTGCGGCTGATAATGCGATCTTCAAAAACAGGGCGCAAAACATCGAGTGTAGCTTCGGCTGTGTGGCATGTAGCGCCGTCCTGTTGAAACCAAATGTTGCTAATATCCTCCTCTTCAATTTTTGTGAACAAAAATTCGTTCAACACGGCCCGATAACGATCGCCATTGACTGTAACGGCCACTGGACCAAAATCCGAACCAAATAGTGACTCGTCTTGGGTGTATCGGCTTTTCAATGCGTGCGGGTTTTCTGTGCCCCAAATACGACAATTTTGCTTGTTTACATACCCGCCAAGATCAAAATGAGCTTCATCTGAAAAGATGATTTCTTTTGGCAAAATCATTACCATAATTTTCAAAGTAATGTCGCAATTTCCCAGCGTTGTTTAAGCGTATACACAACCATATTCGTTCAGCGGAAGGATAAAACTAATTATCTGTCAAATCAGACATGAGCTAAGTGTTACCATTCACGAAATAAGCACTAGTTGAAAAAAACGTTAGATGGCCGACCCTATAGTTTCTTCCAGACATATAGGGAGATACTGTAAAAATTTCAAGAAAATCGGTTCCGCCGCATAGCTGTCCATAAGGTTAAAATAAACAAACATCCAATAATGCACGATAATACTCTCCAGCGATTGTGGATCCCTTTTCAAGATAATCGACGAGCAATATTCCGTGTGCATCCCAAAATACAGTGGCCATAACCTTGCCAGCCGATTTCGCTGTTTTCACCTTCTTCGAAGCACTTCCACCAGCTTCCACCCATTGCTTCGATTGATTTTTGGTTTCAGGTGTGTAGTGGTGGACCCACGTTTCATCAACAGTTATTAATCTCAGCCAAAAATTAGCAGGATTATGCTTTATCATGTCCAAACACCGCTGTGAAGTGATCTGAACACTGAGCAAACGCGATACCCATCTTGCCGATAGCTTTTTCATATGCAAATGTTCATGCAAAATGTTGAACACACGTTCATATGATATGCTTACCATTTCAGCAATCTCACGTATTTTAACCCGGCGATCATTCATAACGATATCGAGGATTTTCTTGATATTTTCTTCAGTAACCACCTCTTTTGGCCTTCCTACTGATGGTATTGTTGCAGTGCTTATAATTTTCACAAAACCTCCAAAATCCTGAGGATTTATATATATATATATATATATATATATATATATATATATATATATATATATATATATATATATATATATATATATATATATATATATATATATATATATATATATATATATATATATATATATATACAATTCAAGACGAGGGAGAGATACCGATTTAATGGGGGCTACTCTTGCCCTTGAAAACAACAGAGTGAAAATCGTGGCATCTCGCGTTCAAATTCGCGTGCGCTTTTTTTGATGCATCAGAAAAAACATGCAATTCAGCAACAGATTCCCTAGAAAAATTCACCCGTCGGTATCCTGATATTATTTATTCCGTCGTAGCACTCAACGAATTTTACCCATTCCCTCTCCATAGAAACGGGAAGGCATTTATCCCAATCAATATTGTCCTGCCAAATGCGTTGCATAATGATCTTGGCCACGACAATCACGGGACTTAACCAGTTAACGGGGTCAAAAAGTTTAGCGATAGTGGACAAAACTTCTCTTTTCGTGTAACTTGACTTCATTTCAATACGACTGACCTTAAAAAAGAAGGAATCTAATTGCGCATTCTACAAAATCCCTAGAGTCTTAGAGTAACTAGACTCTTCGCCTGTTAAAAGTTTTGCGTCAGCTAAATGTGGAGTGGGCAAACCTGTACTGAACGCTCATTCGAAGTCCATATTTAGTGATGTCAACTAAGCAATGGTATTTCCCAACACTCTCACTCATTGTTTAATCTTGACATACTTAAAAATTTTACGTTGTTACTAAAACGTTGAGTCGTCAATGGTTTTATAAAAATATCAGCATATTGTAAGTGTGTTTACAAAAACATATTCAATAGTTTTAGCCTTCTTTAATTCTCTGATGAATTTTACTCTTATGTCAATATGTGTGTTGTAATAAAGTTCTGGATTACCTATGAGTCTTATATCACCTTGATTATCTATGTTTAGAACTGTTGGTTTGGTTTGAGGATAGCCTATATCAGCTAATAATTGTCTGAGCCATATTGCCTCCGTGGCGCCTTCAAACGCTGCACTCGGCTTCAATTGTAGATAACGCAACTGTTTTTTGACGATAACTTCTCCATGTGATGACACTGTTGTTTATCAAAAAAACGTACCCAGCGTCGGTATAACCCATCAAATTTATAAAATTTTGTTTTTTGTACTCAATGGACAAATCAGTAGTTGCTTTGAGGTACCGAAAAATTCGCTTTAAGGCCACAACATGGCAACGTTTTGGATTCTCAGTGAATTTACTTACTTAATCTACAGCATAGGAAATATCGGGTCTCGAAACAATGACGGCAAACAAACGAACCGACTGCTTGACGAAATGGAAATTTTACATCGCTTTCTTCGCTTGATTTAGATAAATATGTATTAATGTTAGTTAATTGTTGAAATTGGTTTTGCACTTTGCATATTGGATTTTGCAATAATTTTTTCGATTGATTGATTTTAATACTTTTGGTTATTCCATCACGATGGATTTCTAATCCAACATAATAGTTATTTTGACCTTGAGTAATTTGAAAATTTTCGGGTAGTTTATAAAGAATTCGGGGACTAATTTGCTCGGTGATACAATCAAACCATCATCTACGTATAATAATAATATTATTTTATTGCCATCAATGTTTCCAAAAAACACACAGGGATCGGCCGCTGATTGCTTCATACTAAAAGTTTTTAAAAACCAACAAATTTAAAATTCCAATTGCGAGACGCTTGTTTTAAACCATAAAGGCCTTTTTTGAGTCGGAGAACTACATTTTTATTAGTTTTTAAGCTAACGCCTTTTGGAATCTCCATTGCCAGCAGCATTGTTCGAGCAAATTATTGTACCGTTCTATTATCTAGCTCGATAAAGCCGTTTTTTCCGGGGTGTAAAATTAAATCTTTTCTAGTGTAATACCATTGCAGGACAAAAGGGTTAAAACTTCTTTATTAATGAATTCTGTGCCATTGTCGCATCGTATGTATTTCACTTATTCGCCAGTTATATTGCGCACCAGAAATACAAAACATTAAGTTTTTTATTAACTTCAGATTTATTTATTAAAAAGTAAACATAATGAAATTTGTGCTTTCATCCTTAAGCAACATGAAATAACGAACGCCTCCAATTCCAACTTCATTCATAGGCCCGCATAAATTCATATGTATAAATTCGCATTTTTCCGCATTACGTTTTGTTAGAACTTTATGAGATGAACGATGCATTTTTTCTCGTTTGCAGTCTTAACAGAAAAATTCGCCTTTATCCGATAAACTTTATATCATCTGCAGCATTTTTATCATACATATTTCTTATTGTTGTCACATTAATGTGCCCCCGTCGGCAATGCCATTGCATTGTTAGATTGTTTTGTACATCAAAAAGCGTACGAAATTGGTTTTTTGAATCCCTTATACCGGTTGCGAAAACATTTTCCATTTTATCTCTTAAAATATAGAAATTTGCTTCAATCACCATTGTAAATCCTTTTAATGTAGCTGAGCCAGTATAAAAAAGATTTTGTTTTAATTGTAGAACGTATTGTACGTTAGTGAGAATACGCGGACACCACTTGTTGTTTACATAAACATTAATATGTATCGTAACAAAATTAGATATTCGCAATTTCTCATTGTTTGCAATGTAAACAAAACGATCAACATTAGTTACTTGTAAATCAGTACACCACTCTTTGCGTGACGTCATGTACTCAGTAGCACCCGAGTCTGCGATCTAAACATCCGTATAAGAAGCCCAAATCACATCATTTGTTGTTACAATAAAAGCAACCTCATCTTCATTTTTCTCCTTTTGCTTATTACCTTCTGCTTTAGCTCTTAATTGTTTTTTCTTTGCTCGGCATTCTCGTTCCCAGTGGCCAATTTTATGACAAAAATTACATTTTAACGTTTTCTTTCTTTCGGAAATCGATTTTTTGTACCTATCAGCTTTGGCATTAAACGCTGCTTCCATTACTTCAGTCTCACTATTCTTTTTGTGCTGGTCTTCTTCTAGTTGCAATTTTGCCATTAAATTTTCGATTGCTCTACCTTCTTTAATGTTATACCAAACCGTCTTGAAATTTTGAAACCTTGGTTTTATACTGCTTATTCGAACCATTTTGAAGTTATCCGATAATTTTTCACCTTGTGCTTCGATTTCTGCTGCCAGTAATGACACTTTTGATACATATGCCTCAACTGACTCATCCTCTTGCATCTTAAGAAAAAAATATTCCTCGTATAGGCACATAACTTTCACCTCACTTTGTTTTTCATGAATATTTTGTAATTTCAAGTACACTTCATATGACATTGTACAGGACAAAATATGATTTGCCTGGTCCTTTTCAATAGATGAAATTAAAATTCCCATGGCTTTTCCGTCACCCCTTATCCACAAATCTTTCGAATTTTGAGTGGCTTTGTCGCCAAAATTCTCATTTCCTTGTGCTATTCCTAGCAAGCCTTGGCCTTTTAAAACCGCATCGATACTGAACTTCCAAAGCCGGTAATTGCTGTTGTTCAGTCGGTGGTAAATGTGGATGGTTTCATCAGTTATATTATAGCACTGCAATAACTTTTTTTTTCTTTTTAAATATTCAACTTTTACTAATTTACTTTAATTTTTATTAAAACAAAACTCCCACTGGGCCCATAACCTGTTAAAAGTGAAAACACGTGTAGAGTTTTACTTTTACTTCAGTGTGTATTTATCAAAATGTTATAAAAAAGTAAGTTAAGAAAAATATTTTGATAATCTATTTATAGATTGAATTAACAATGTAATCAGCCAATAAAATTCTGACACGTCATCAGCAACGTAAAAATGTCATTTGCTTTGCAATTACTATGTTATGAATAAGGGATCAAAGTATAGTGTAAAATTATTCAGTGATGTCAACTAAACAATGCTATTTCCCAATAAATGTCCTAATAGCTAAATAAGGAGCACAAGCCACATCAAAAGTCTGAAGTTCGTATTCGGTCAAATATCAGGGGAGCTTCTACAAAGACATCACTGAAATAGAGTGTGCAAAGGATGAACCTTGATCTGGCGATACATTTTTGTGATGTCGCAATGAAAAACATACCTATACAATCGCCAACAAAGAATTAATATTACCCACTCGGCCTGCAAAGTTGGTCCCGCAAATAAGCAATTATTCAAGGAAGTACTATTCAAAGTCTTTTTCGACGCATTGAAGACTACCTTAAGTTTAGTGGTCTTCCGATCAAGCTTAATAACAGGATGGTACGGTAAATAACTCGAATAAGTAACCGCTTTGTCAGAAGGAACTACCGGTTTCATATGACCTAAGCTCAAATATTCCTTCACAACCTCATCTTACATTTTCTTATGTCCGGTTTGCGCAGTTTTAAAAAAATTCCCTTAAAGCACTAGTCCTCGAGATACTCAAGTTGATCGATCGATTTGTGTACCACCGCTTGAAATCTTTTTACAAGCAATAACAATTTTTATTCTTAATTACTCTTTCTGTTTACAACTTTGTAAACAACAATTACTCGACACATCTTTCTTCCTAAAGATCTTCCAACCCATGCGTAGCTATAACTTAGGTTCGATCACAAGCTTTTTAACCAGAGGTTATCCACACTTAACTCTCTTTACTGAGATATATCCAACTAAACTCTCTTCACACCAATAACTTTACTTAAACTGCTCTCGCTGAGTTTACGACACATAAACTGATTGCTGTTCGCATCGATGTGCTTTTTATATGGCTGAGTAAACAATACATCGAAAGCTCTCGAACCTCTCGATATTTCAGGTAGATTCCATTTCTTTCTTTTAATTTCTTTTTAGTTCTTTTATAGCCATGCGTATGTAAACATCTATCTCTTTCAGCTCTTAGTATTTGTTGTTGCTTGTTTATTGTCTGTTATTCGTTTTCTTTGCTGCTTTATTATTGTTGTTGCCGCTTGATTTTTATTTACTTTACCTCTGCTAATGTTTGTTGTTGTAGATTTGGCTATTTGTAAATAGGACGTATAGTTGTTCTTGCAGCTTTTGTTTATTTATTTTAGCAATGTAATAAACGCAGAAGTTCTCAATTTTATTTTCGTAGCAATATTTATTTGTGTATATTCTCAAAATAGTAGAAGTTAAAGTCTCTTAGTTTGTTCCAATATAGCTTCATGATCAGTACAAATTATAGCTCAAAATGTGGGCGGAATCGATAAGTGGGAATTCTACCTCACTTACAAGGAAAATATTGTATATCTTGAGAACGTTCAGACTAGAATTTTCTAAATTTGGTCCAAATGACTTCATAGTAATCATCGTTTAAAAAATTGGCGGAATAGGCTCTTGCCCAATTGAGAACGGTTAGATTGGAATTTTCTAATTTGGTTTAAATGACTACTTAGAAATCATCGATTAAATAATGGTCGGAATAGACCCTTGTCCAATTCCACCCATTTTATAAAATAGTAGCTCTGTTCGTCTTCGTTCCAAATCCGCCAAGATTCTTAAAATCAGTTTTTATAGTATTTGGCTAAGCTATTAACTTATAAGTGCATGAAGGTACGAAAAGCGTGTTTTTTACCCATAACTCATGATTTTTGAGGTTTTGTGGAATTTTTTAAAGTAGATTCTTGTTGTACTCGATAGCACTTATCAGAAAAATGGTATCATTTCCCAGATATTTATAGTTTTTCTTTCTTATTACATAAGTTTTTGCCTTGTATACTTATTTTTGACGATTAAAAAATAGTTTTTTAGTTTTTGTTGTATAACTTTAATTGTTGCAAGAATTTTGTTGTTGTTTTTTAAGGATTTTGTAAGGCCGTAAATACAGTCTTAACAAATATAAAACGTTTAAATTCATCGCATTTTATGTCTGAAATATACGCTAAATTCTAGAGTATTAGGGTGTTTATTTTTTTGACGCTCATTGTATGAGCGAATTTATTTAAAAAAAAACTTGTTTGGCTTGGAATAAAACGCTGTTTCGTTTCTAAAAAGGCGATAAAAATTAATTCCAAATTAAACGAGGGTTTTTAATTTGATCATTAAGGGTACGGTTTTTGTTGAAACATAAAAATAAATCGATTATCTCGGCAACCCTTATCAATAATTTTAATTACAACCCTGGACACATTTTATATACTTGATAAAATAAAACCTTACATACTTTTTTAACATTAAAGCGCGTAGTTGTTCTTAATTAGAAAAGAGAATTCTAGATTTCAATTTATTAGTTCAACATGTTATGGGCCCAGCTGCCTAAAATGGAAAAAATTATTGAAATTGAAAAGCTGATGGGCAAAGAAAACTAAAACTACTGCGGCGGAACACGATCTGAAAATATAAGGCAACTGGCAGGCAGTTCTTGCCTGGGAAACAAAGATAGATGGCCAGGAAAAAACAAGGTGCAGGCTTTTGTTGTGTATTTCCTCAAATTTACAGTGACTACAAGCCAAACTCGGACACTATAATAAACTGATTTTGTTGATAAAAATTAAACTAATAAGAAATAGTTTAAGAAAGCTTTTGTTTGATTTTTTATTATATATATACACTGGTGCATATTCCTATAAACGCAATTAATTTTTTTCTGTATTTTTGTTATATCTTTGTTGTTCTCATCCAAAAGCAAAATTTAACTATTTTAATGAGAGACAACTTAACTGTACTTATTAAAAGTAAACAATTTTTATTTCTTATTTTTGTTGTTTGCCTTAATTATGCGATCAAATGTTCTTGGTGCTATTTTAAGTGGAAGATTCGTATAAACGCACACTCGAAATTTGTTTTTAAAAAAGTGACCAAAAATAAAATATTATCAATTTTAGTTTTTTTTTTTTTTTTCAACCAAAGGTACGTTTCTAATAGTAATATCTCAATTTACTGTAACTTTTCCTATTTTAATCAATAAATTTCATCACTTTTAAAGATGCCTAAGGGAACTTTTTTGTCCGATCAAGAAAAGATTCAAATTAAATTTTTTCACGACCAAGGATGCTCTAATAGAGAAATTGGACGTAAAATCGGTCGTTCGGAAAGTGTGGTGCGAAATTTCTTTAAGAAAGGCCAAAATTATGGAGTTCGCAAATCAACAAAGGGTAATACAAAACTAACAAGAAGACAACTTAATCTAATAAAACAAGAAGCAACCCGCAACAAATTGAATTCCAAACAAATAAGGAATAAATTAAATCTTCCTGTTACTTCCAAACACGTTGCACACATTTTACGAAACCATGAAAACATAAAATGGAAACAGCCGAAATGTAAACCAATGCTAAAAAAACACCATAAAGAAAATCGTCTAAAATTCGCAAGAAAATATATGAAATGGACAGATGAGTGGATAAAAAGTAATTTGCTCTGACGAAAAAAAATTTAATTTAGACGGTCCAGACTCATACTCATGCTATTGGCACGATTTGAGATCTAAAGATGTTCGGATGTCAAAACGTAATTTCGGTGGGGGCAGTGTTATGGTTTGGGCAGCGTTTTCTGCAGTTGGCAAGTCGAAAATTTGTTTTGTTCCGACAAAAATGAATAGTTCGATTTATAACGAACTGTTGGAAGATGCTCTTCTCTCTTTTATGGACGAAAATATGGATGAAGATTCCATTTTCCAACAAGATAATGCTGCAATCCATGTTTCTAAGCAATCGAAATTTTGGTTCAATGAACATGGCATTCCTTTGTTGGACTGGCCGGCTTGTAGTCCGGACTTAAACCCAATGGAAAACTTGTGGGGATACATGGGCCGTAAAGTTTATGCAAATAATGCCCAGAATGAAGGCATAAAGACTGTGACAGAGCTGAAACTAAGAATTAAAAAAGTCTGGGAGGAAATTGATTCCGATCTGCTTAAAAAATTAGTGGAATCAATGCCAGACCGTATTTTTGAAACAATCCATTACAAAGGATCATCCACACATTATTAATAATGCTACAATGGCCCAAACATTAAAGTGCGTTTATAGGAAAATACCCTTAAAAATGGCTGTTAATATCGAAAATTAAGCAAAAAAAAAAATAAAGTACAAATGAATTTTTTTTGTAAACAATATTTTAAGTGAAGTCTTAATTAATTTAATACACAAATTTATAGCCCCCTAAATATTTTCTTGTTTAATTTTTACCTTTTTTTAAAAAAAAAAAAGTAGTGTGCGTTTATAGGAATATGCTCCAGTGTATTAATCTACTAAGAATAAAAAAATTCAGTAGTTGTAAGTAGAAATAAACTAAAAAGACTTCAGTTTGTTTAAAAAAAAGATCCTCGACCTGATGCAAAAAATGAGTCCCAGACAAGCACTGAACCACCCCCATGCTTTACTGTCAATATCGAGTTATTCAAACGTATTTCCTGATTTTTTCTCATTCTATTGGTTTACCATCCAACCCAAATACGTTAAATTTGCTTTCATCGTGAACATAACGTTTCTCAAAAAAAAAAAAACCCTTAATTTGGTACTCTTTTGCAAATTGAAGTCTTTTGGTTTGATTGCGCATTCTAACAAGAGGTTTTTGTCTAGCTCTTTTACCATGAAGACCAACTTTGCTTAGCAAGTTTCGTATTGTGGATGGACTTGCTTTCTTACCAAGGTCACATTCAGCAATAGCAGCAAATTTTGGAGCACTTAGGAAGGCATATGCTTTTATTTTTCTGACAAAAAACGTTCTTCTGCCTCAGAAAATATTTTGTTGTGGGCATGTTTTGGTCTATTTTGCACCGTTTTATTGACTTTGAAACGTTTTATTATGTCGTGCACAATTGAGTGACCTCTGCCAACAGTTTTTAAAATTTCGTGACACTTTTTCCTTTTCTTGCATGCTCAATAATACGCTTTCTTTCTTCGATACTAGTTTGTCTCCGTTGTCTAGCCATCTTCTTGATTTTAGCTCAGTTTATTCTGTATAATTTTCGAAAACTGAACTAAATATGTAAATTATATCAGCGAAGTTGTCCGCATTGAAATTACAGAGTTGCAGTTATTAACCCATAAAAGTTACTGTCCGAGTTTGGCTTGTGCAAGTCATTTTGACTTTCAAAGCGTTTTCAACTTAAATTTTACGTACAATTGTTAAATTTCTGTGTTGGTTTTTCCTTTTGTACGTGGAAGATATACACAAATAAGAAAATAACTGCATTTTTTTTTTTAAATAATTAAAATGTATGATTTTTAAGCGATCGAAAATATTTTGGAAGTGTCCGAGTTTGCGTTGGAGCCAATGTATATATACATATTCAAAACGCTAGTAGTACCAAGGAGATGTGGGGAAAGTTAAAACCAATGTATGATGACTCGGGTTTGACAAGGCGTTGTGGCTTATTGAGAAAGTTAACTACAACCCATTTGGTCAACTGCCAGAATATCAGCGAATATGTGGATACCACAATAGGTACAGCACAGAAGCTGAACGAAATTTGAATAGTCGTAACTGATTAATGGGTAGGTAGTTTATTGCTAAGCGGTTTACCCGAGCTTTTCACGCCCAAGATAATGGCAATATTGCGATTACGGCTGATGCAATAAAAACAAAACTTTTGCGAGATTTTGATGGTTATAATAATGCATCAAGTACTACAGTGTTTACAGAAACGGCGTTCTGCAGTAAACAATAATTTAATAAACACGCCGAATTTAATAAGGAAAAGAGTATTATATGTTTTAAATGCAAAAATGAAGGCTACATGGCGAAAAACTGTAAAACCAAGAAAACTAGTTATCAAATGAAAAATACAAAAAATATGACATTAACTGCAGCGTTTAGCTCAACATGTCCATAATAGAAATTTTTGGCTTCTTGATTCTGGCGCCACAATTCACGTGACGAATATTATGGACAATTTTAAAAATTTTGTTGAGTTTCCAATGGATGAAAGTGTAGCGGTTGCAAATAATACGAATTTAAAAGTGCTTGGTAAAGGTGACGTAATAATGCACTTAAATGTGAATGGTAAGGTAGTTGAAGCCACTATTGAGGGCGTACTTTATGTGCCGCAAATATGTCCAAATTTAATTTCAGTAAGTCGAGTAGTTGGTAAAGGTTATAAACTACAATTTACAGATAAAGACTCCACCATTAAATTTGCTCAAGAAATAATAGCGACTGCTACCATTTATAATGGGATCTACAAATTGGATAATGTTTTTCTGCAGAAAAATTTTGCTGGTACAGCTAAAAACCAGTTGCATAAAAGATTTGGCTATGCTATTGGTGTCGACGGTTATTTTCCAGACGAGTTAAAACAAGATAATAAACGTATAGATCAGAAATGTATTCCGTGTCTTCAAGGCGCTTTAAATCATCAGCTACTAAGACGAATGATATTCTCGAATTAATACATACGGATGTTTGTGGACCCATGGAGCAATCATCGATAGGCGGAGACATTGTTTCTTTTATTTCTTGATGATTATTCAAATAAGATCTTTATGTATATATTGAAAAATAAATATGAGGTTGCTGCAAAATTTAAAAGTTTTAAGGAAGTGGTGGAGAATCAAACAAACAGAAGAATTAAGATATTGCGATCTGGCAATGGTTTAGAATTTTGTAACAAACAGATCCAACACAAATGCGAAAGCAGTGGTTATTATTCATCAAACGTCAGCACCATACACTCCACAACAAAATGGAAAAGCTGAGCGGATGAATAGAACCATCGTAGAAAAGGCGCGTTCTATGCTTTTTGACGCTGCATTAGATAAATATTGTTGGGCAGAAACGGTGAAAACGGCAGTATATTTATTGAATAGAACACCACATACAATGTTAAATGGAAAATCACCAGAGGAGGTTTTAAGTGGCCGTAAGCAGTGTTTATCTCATTTAAAAGTGTTCGGTTGTACAGCAGTGGTGATGACGTAGAAACAGTTAAAAAAAATGGGACCCTAGATCAGTAAAATGTGTTATGCTCGGATATTGCGAAACTTCAAAAGCATATCGGTTATATGATAAAGTACTAAGAAAAATGCATGTAAGTAGGAATGTAATCTTCATAGAAGAGGAAATGTATTTTGAAAATAAATATAATGATAATCAAGCAATAATTCAGTGAATGAAAATTTTGTGAGAATTGATCTAGATAGGTGATCTTTTCGAAGACATTTATTGATCTACCTGAAGGTTTTGATATACCCAAAGACAAAATATTGAAACTGAAAAGGCCAATATATGGTTTGAAACAATCATCCAGGATGTGGAATTTTAAATTAAGTGATACCTTAAAAAAGCTTGGCCTAACACAGCTAAAGAGTGTTCAAGAACATTTTATATTGGCGATTTATGTGGATGATATTATATTGTTACGAAAATCAAGTTTGGGAACGACTGTCGTTTATTACATTGCTAAAATAAATAAACAAAAACAACTATACGCGCTGTTTATAAATAACCAGAATCGACAACAAACATTAGCAGAGATAAAGTAATTAAAAATAACACAGCAACAACAAAAACTAACAGCAAAGCAAACAAGTAACAGACAAGAAATAAGCAACAACAAATACTAAGAGCTGAAAGAGGTAGATGTTTACATACGCATGGCTACAAAAGAACTAAAAATAAATTAAAAGAAAGAAATGGAATCTACCTGAAATATCGAGAGGTTCGAGAGCTTTTGATGTATTGCTTACTCAGCCATATAAAAAGCACATCGATGCGAACAAGAAGCAGTTTAGTTTAAGTAAAGTAAACTCAGCGAACGTGTTATTGGTGTGAAGAGAGTTTGTTGGTTTGAACTCTGTGTGAAGAGAGTTTACAAGGAGTAAACTCGTGAAGTGAATCGAGAAGTAAAGAACCAGTTTAGTTGGAGCTAACTCAGTAAGGAGAGTTAAGTGTGGATAACCTCTGGTTGAAAAGGTTGTGATCGAACCTATGTTACAACTACAATCGGGTTGGAAGATCTTTAAGTAGAAAGATCTGTCTAGTAATTGTTGTTATTTATAAGATTGTAAACAGACGGAGTAATTAAGAATAGAAAATTGTTATTGCCTGTAAAAAGGTTACAAACAGTGGTGCACAAAACTGTGTTGAATAAAGGATTTTTAATTAAAACCAACCACAAGATTTATTTTATTTTAACTACAATCTATGAACTAAAAAACACGTTTTTAAAAAGATAAAAACGTAACAATTGGTGTCAGATGTGGGATTGTAGTCCTTTAAAATAAAATAATAGAATGAAGTTCAGAGAACTTCATTGCCTTAGGCGTGAGTTGACAAAATTGGTGTTGCCGTCAACTGGGACCAAGATCGAATTGCAAGAGCGGTTGTATGAGGATTTTCAATGGCGGGGCATTAACGTTGATACTCACATATTTGATGATGAGGAAGAGCCTGAGGTGAGTGCCCGTTCAACTAAAAGTAATACGGATATCAGTGCACTGCTTGGCACTACGATGGAAAATATGCAAGTACAGAGCAAAATCTTTTTGGCTGAGGTACGAGAATCTTCTAAGGCTGATAATGGAAAAAATTAATGCTCTGGCGAAAGCACAAGAAAGTTCTAAAGCTGATAATGAGAAACTGTTGGCGCAAGTACAGGAAACTTCTACTGAGGTACGAGAAATTACTACAACTTGAACACAAATCTGAAGAGGCAATTGAGCAATTACGTGAAATATATGCGACGGTAAGAAAAAGGGTAGATAGTGTCGAGACAAGAATTGAAAATTTTGAGAAAGCTGTTGACGAAAAATTGAATGTAATGGAAGAGAAAATCAACAGTCTACAGTGCCAGCAACCGGAACCAGTGCGTATTATACCAGAAGTTTCTAGCAAAATAAAAACACCTTGCTTTGATGGTAGCTCACCCCTATCTGTATTTAAATTCCAATTCGAGACATTTGCCAACAGAAATAGATGGGACGGTGTGAGAAGGCTCTAGAATTAATTTTGGCGTTAAAAGGTGCTGTACCAGAAATTTTAGAAAACATGCCAGCCAGCTGCAGAAACAACTACAATGATTTAATGGTGGCGCTACAGCGTAAATTTGGCGATGAGCATAAACGAGAGCTGTATCGTATGGAGTTAAGGTGCCGAACACAGAAGGCTAATGAGCCGCTTCAAGCCTTTGCAATGGAACTCGAGAGTTTGGTGCAGCTAACCTATCTAGGGGAAAATCACCCACTAGTAGATCATCTGAAGACCAAAGTCTTCGCCAACGGCTTACGAGATCCTGATGTTAAACTAGCTGTATGTGCAGTACAAAAGACTACTTTTGCAGATACTGTAGCATTCGCACTGGCTCGAAGACAGCTCGCACGATACCAAAGCCACAAATATACAAGGTACGTAATCTAGAAGTTGAGGCAGAGAAAGATGATGAGATCAACAAAATAGAGGAGGTGGTAAAGTGGCTCCTAGCTGCGCAGAAATCAAAATTGAAATGTTTTAACTGTGGAAAGAGTGGCCACTTCCAAAGAAATTGTAAAGCGCCACGCAAAAGGTCCAGATCCGTTTGACCATCGAGAAATAATAAACGGGCCAACTGCCATTAAACAACAAAAGAATCCCCGTTAAACTAAAATGAGCTAGCACACAAAGGGCACGAGCTAGCTCCCGCAAGCGAGAGCCCCACAATCTCCATATCAGTGATGCAGAAAAATAACAGCAACCTTACAGTGTGCGGGTACATTAATGGCAGACGATACACCTTCACTATAGACATCGGTGCGACACAGTCTATAATCAGACCCGATATAGTGAAGGGAAAGTGTGAGGCACTCAACAATATCAGACTACGAACAGCTACTGGAGAGTCTGCCACTGTCTACGGAAAAATTGAGGTAAAGGTGACTATAGCGAACATTACCGTAAGCCATATTTTTATTGTCGCCGATATTGTAGACGAGGTTATCATTGGTGCTGACTTTATGATAGTTCATGGCATCAATTTGAATATGGGGCAACAGATAATGAGTTGGCATAATGTAGATATACCTCTTGACGTGGGATACCAGCATCAAGTGCACACCAGAAGATTAGTTGCTGTAAAACAACAAAAACTACCACCTCAGACTGAGTCATTGACATGGGCGCGTATAGAGGGAGATTGTGAATACAACCGCTTTTGGGTAGTAGAACCAGCAGAAATTAAGGTGGACTTGTTGTCAGCAAAGGCCCTTGTCAAATCTGATAAAAAAAAGAATAGTCCCAGTGGGAGTGCTCAATTTATCAGGCCACTAAAAATTAATTTACGAAAACTCCGAGGTAGGCCAATGTGCTCCAGTAGAAGTGGTAAAAAACAGCGAACGATTGCCGGAACCTGCCGATATATCAGCCAAGGAC
The DNA here is from genome assembly GCA_023159175.1 of Wohlfahrtia magnifica. Classification (NCBI taxonomy): domain Eukaryota; kingdom Metazoa; phylum Arthropoda; class Insecta; order Diptera; family Sarcophagidae; genus Wohlfahrtia; species Wohlfahrtia magnifica. The sequence continues at coordinate 73,325 of JAKWBJ010000340.1, read as the reverse complement.
CAACAGGTATTTTACGAAAATGTAGAGAAATGGGTAGCAGATCTAGCAGCTTCAGAAAGAAATAAAGCCAAAAAGTTGCTAAAGAAGTACGCCTGCGTATTCTCCCCTGAAAATAAAAGTCAAGGTAGAACAGCTATAGTCTCTGGTCAATGAAATGGAGACGAGCGGTGTAATTGAACCATCATCGAGTCCGTTGAGCTCACCTGTAGTCTTAGTTCAAAGGAAAGATGGTAGTACAAGATTCTGTGTAGACTACAGGAAGCTAAATGATGTCACTAAAAAGGACAGCTGCCCGCTACAAAGAATTGACGATACGATCGACACGCTAGCTGGAACAAAGTGGTTCTCTACATTGGGTCCACAAAGCGGCTATTGGCAGGTAGAGATCGCAGACAAGGATAAGGAGAAAACTGCTTTCAGTATGAACGGTGGCTTGTGGCAGTTTAAAGTTATGCCATTTGGCCTCTGCAATGCGCCGGCCACATTCGAGTGGCTTATGGAGCGCGTACTAAAAGGAGTACATTGGAGGACTTCTCTGGTTTATCTCGACGACATAATAGTGATGGGCAGAACTTTTGATGAACACCTCAAAAACCTGGCGGAAATTCTCCAACGAATATCAATGGCTGGACTAAAACAAAGCGTGAAGGAATGTGCATTGTTCCAAAAACAGGTAAAATATTTGGGGCATCTAGTTACAGCAGATGGCATTTCAACGGATGAAGATAAAATACGAGCAGTAAAGGACTGGCCTCGCCCCCAAAATCTTCATGAATTACGCAGCTTTTTGAGACTCTGCACATACTGCAGACGCTTCGTGCCTAATTTCGCGACCGTGGTAGCAAGCTTACATGAGTTCACCAAGAAATCTAAGGCGTATCAATGGGGTGAGTCACAAGAAAAGGCGTTCCAGACACTAAAAGACCTATTGTATGCTGCACCGGTTTTGGCGTATGCAGTCCCCAGTGAAAAATTCATCCTTGACAGCAATGCCAGAGATATGGTAGTGGTGGTGTACTTTCACAAGTAGTGGATGGGACGGAAAAAGTCGTGGGCTACTATAGCAAAATTACTTCATTAAATTTAGCTAAACCTTACTGAAACAGTTTTCTGAAGATTGTGGCGCACAAATTCCAGAAAGTCTTAGGGGCGCAACTTTAAGGAAATATATAGCTATATACATATCATTACTTAATATTGAAGAAGCTGTAGATCGCTTGGCCAATTTCATGGGGCACCATAAATATATATACAAAAGTATATATAGAATGTCAAGTCCAGTAGCTGAAATTATTTGCATTTTAAAAATTTTAATGGACGCTACAGGGAGACGAAGTGGAAGATGAAAATGAGGACGATGATGACGACATTGACATAATTGATAACGGTGAAAGCAGTGAAGAAAATAATTTCATAAATGCATTCAACTATAAAGATCAACCAGTTCTACTTCGTCGTCGGGTAAAAAACGTCAAAGTAGTAAGTATTAAAATAGCATAGATGTATATAATTAAAATTTAGGGACTATTAAAAAATATATAGTAACTAATATCACAACTTATTCTCTTATTACACTATAGAAAAGTTACCAAAAAATTCGTGCAAAACGATTCCTGTAAAAAAAAAATTTTTTTTAACGACATTAATTAAAATATATATACACATATATTATTAAACTAATCATTATTATTTCATAATGTAAGAAAGTAAACATAATACATAATCTATAATGTATAATCTAAGATCGTACATGGCGAGAAAAATGAATGGGATATTGAATATAGAACACCGTATTACTTCAAATTCGTGTAACAAGAGAATAAGGTGTAATTTAAAATTGAGAACATAAGCAAGAAAACTAAGAGGGAGGAACTATAAAAGTAGATTTGTCGACTTATTAATGTTTAATCAACAAAAAATAACAATTACTGTAAAAATAACAATTATATTCAGGTATCAAAGCCAGAACTCTGTAGGAAATGTTTTTTGTTCATTGTATATACATACATACATACATACATAGAAATATATCAAGGCGAATTGTATAAAGTGGTGTAGCTATTTCAACTGACTGTTTTTTTATTTAATACAATGTTTGGCCATTGTAAAAAGTTTTGTTTATTTTACACCTAATTCGGATTTTACACGGTAAAAGATTAGGTGTATGTTATTATGTTGTTTTTGTAAAAAATTAGTTGTAATGGCAAAACCACTTTGATCACTTCGTCTTGATATATAAATTTAACAAAAAACATTTTTTAATCACTTATCTTTACATGTAGCATCTCCGTTTAGCAAAACAAAACGTCCCAAATGGACGGATACCAAAAAAAGGGATATTTATGTAATATTTGGAGATTTAAAATGTTTAAATAAACTTACCTCTTTAGAACAATGCTTTGATGTCATTCGTGCGTCAGATGCCCTTCAAAAAAGGATCCCACAACAAATAAAAAGCTGGATTGATAAAACTGGTCTACAGCAAAACCCTTTAAATAAAACTATATGGAATATAATGATTTTGATGCGCTGAATTCAAATCCGTTTTCAGTTTTTTTCTATCGGGCTCAATTATTTTATGAGCGCGGCAAATTTTTCGCCCAAAGTATGATAATTACGTCAATATATTTCATCATAACTTGAAAACGACTTGACTGATTTAATGCAAATGTTTAGGAACCAAATTTCTTATAAATCATCTGAATAACATTTTTGGTATTTTCAACAGTTTTGGAGTTATTCATAACTTAGTTGCGAAAAAAATTTGAGCAATTTTTTTTTTTTTTTTTTTCAAAAAGTCATAACAAATTTTTCAAAATGACAATTTTACATGTTAAGCACTTAAATTAAATTTTAAAATTGTTGAGAATAAAATAAACTGTAAATCATGAAAATCGGTTGGTTATTGCTGCTTTTATTCAAAATTAAATGTAGATACCTAACTTTGACCAAAATTAGCTAACAAATTTCTTCTTGCAAAATTAGTGGAATATTTTTCTTCTTTTATTTCGAAAAAGTATAAAAAATTCATGGAATATAAATTTTACATTTTAAGCATTTAAATGAAAGCCAGATATGTTGAAAGTAAAATAACCCATAAAGGCAGGTACCTAACTTTGACAAAAAATGTGTTATACATTATTAGGCAACACACAAAAATAATGAAAGGATATGTCTAGTAGGAAACTATACATACATATATGTATATGTAAAGAAACACTATTGTTTCGAAGAACTGGTCGTCGAGCAGCTGAAATGTTCGGATATATGATTTTGTGCTTATGTTTTCTCGTAAATCCACGCGTAGCGGTCATGCATAAATAACAATCATGTTCGTGATTTTGTGGTTCACTCCATATTGGTTTTATAAAAGACATGATCTTACTATTGCCGTCAAGCCAACCTCTTAAAACTCTTGCATAAGTATTATAACATATTTTTGACGGCCAATATTTTTTTCCTTTATTGATAGGAAATCCAGAGTAATGTTTATAAGCATTCTTAATTTGGGAAGTTATTGTATGGCGATTTTAAATTTCCCACAGATGTGGTAGCACAAATCTGAGGAGTTTTTACAAGTCCAAGCCCTTGACATACTGTAATCTAAAACAAAAATCCATCATAAATAAGCTAACTCTATGTATTAATTTTGTGAAACACCAAAAAAAATATATATATATATATATATATATATATATATATATATATATATATATATAAAACGGAAATAGTTCTTAGAGGACTTTTCAATATTAACTTTTTTTTTTTTTTTTTTTTTGGTTCAAATATCGGATAGAATTTGTCTTTTCGGTTTCACAAACAAGTGTTGAATGATGAAAAAATTGTGTTATCTTTCTCAAAAGTGCATTTTGTACAATAATAAAAAATCGTATTCTTAAAACATTTCTTACCTTACCTCTTTATACGGTCTTTTTTACCTTCGCTTTACGGCACAAATTAACTCGATATATGGCTGAAAAATTGAAGATTAACCTTTTGTACGATAAGTGTAAGGCAAGCAAAACAAATTTGTTTTACGACATTTCGATTTAAATCCTACAATAATGGCTGTCTTTGGAGCTATCAACATTGTTTTTATTGACGGCACAATGGATAAAAATAAGTTTTTAAGAATGATAAAAGATAATTTCTTGCAAAGTGCCAATGCTGTGGGTATCCGACATCATTTTTGGTATTATCAGAATTATGACCCGAAACACAAATCAAGGATTTTTCAGTCATGGTTGATATGGAACTGACCAAACCTCATGAATGCTCCTTAAATACTCTCTCAATAAACGTGATAGAAAATTATAAATCAGAATGATTTATAAGCTGTACTGGTCAAAGAGTAGAGCAAGACTCCCCTCGAATCTACCCAAAAAATGGTTACATCGACGGAAAAACGTATTAGAGATGTAATTAAACATCTCTAAATACTAAACCATGTTCTACATACGTTTTTTTAAAACTGCTGATAATTCACGAAATAAGCTGTGACTTGAATTTTTCATATATTTTAAGTTTTTCTTAAAATTACTTTTACGAATATTTGAACATGAACACATAATTTTATTTAGATAAATATATATTTAAAAATTATTACCTTAGAAATGGTTACAAAAAATGTAAATATGTATATACGTAATATATACATACTTTTGTTTTATATATATATTACTCGACAGATCTTTCTTCCAATCCGATTGTAGTTATAACTTAGGTTCGATCACAATCTTTTCAACCAGAGGTTATCCACACTTAACTCTCTTTACTGAGTTAGCTCCAACTAAACTGGTTTTTACTTCACTACTAGCTTCACGAGTTTACTCCTTATAAACTCTCTTTACACCAATAACACATTCGCTGAGTTAACTTTACTTAGACTGATCATTGTTCGCATCGATGTGCTTTTTATATAGCTGAGCAAACAAATACATCGAAAGCTCTCGAACCTCTCGATATTTCAGGTAGATTCCATTTCTTTCTTTTAATTTAATTTAATTTAATTTCTTTTTAGTTGTTTTGTAGCCATGCGTATGTGAACATCTACCTTTCTTTGCTGCTTAATTATTGTTGTTGCCGTGTTATTTTTATTTTATCCCTGCTATAGTTGTTCTTGCACGTATAGTTGTTCTTGCAGCTTTTGTTTATTTATTTTGGGGATGTAATAAACGCTGTGGAGCCCAACCTTATTTTCGTAACAATATATAATATATATATATATATATATATATATATATATATATATATATATATATATAAAACAAGTATGTATGTATTCCGTATATACATATTTACATATTTTATAACATATTAACATTTTTGTTATTTTATATTTATATACATATTAATATTTTTTATAAGGTAATAATTTTTAAATAAAGAGATTTATTTTCAATGTTATTTTATTAAACAAAACCTAATTTGTCTTTTTATTTCTCCTTTTGGGAAAAACTACTTTATTTGGATCTGCGCATAAGAATAAGGGTGATTAATTTGACGATATAAACAAAGCGATGTTTAATAAACACGTCTTTACACGGTAATCATAATTAATTTATTTATTTTGTTTTCATGTTTATTAAATATTATTAGCAAAAAAACTGCCAAAAGATGTAGATTCACATGGTGTATTTGTCTGCAATGAATTAGATCTGAGTGAAGTGGATATTTACGGATTTGACTATGATTATACATTAGCGTGCTATAAGCCGTGCCTTCATAACTTGCTTTATAATTTGGGACGTGATATGCTAATACAAAAACTAAAGGTAAGTTTTAGAAATACATTTTTACACAAAAACAATTCTTCAAACGTTAATGTTATACAAATAGTTGGCAAAAGACACCTGTTTTTTTGAACTTTTGTTTTAAAGGAAAACTAATCCATTAACTGCAAAAATGAACCAGCAGTGATATTGTTGCGAAATGTTTATTTTTCTATACTTAGGAAACTAAATAGACATAAACAAAAGAAAAAACTAAAAAAAAATTCATTAGGTAAGGTAAAAAGTAGGTATAAGTACTCGATTGGGTACAGCGGCGTTTTTCAAGAGGTGGTTTTTCAACGCAATTTTTTTAAGAATATTTTACATTGCCAGCAAACTCTTGCATGACATACTACACGTCATATTAGTTTCTCTAGTTTTTTTAGGATACTGACCTATGCCGTCTTGAGGTAATCTTGGAACCGATGAAGATAAAGGTAGATCTTTACCTTGAATAGTTCTGCGTAGCTAGTACCTGGCAATAGAGCGACGAAATAAAAGTTGATCCATGATCCATCACTACGACTCATTCACCCTTATTCTGCGTTTCGATTCGAATCGAAATTTTCTCCGTTTATCAAATATGGTATTCTGCTTCTCGATTTTGTTCAGTTTCTTTCGATTGTATGTATTCTACGTTACGATCCTAGCTACGGTTTTTTAAGTTGTTAAAGTCGCGACGGAAATTTTTTATTCTTGTTTTTTAGGTCCAAAATTTGGCTATAAAACTTATTATATTCTTTATTTTTATTAAACAATTATATTATATTATTTAATTTTTTGTAAAATGTATAAAATGTAACAAAAATTCAATAAAGATATTAATTTACGCTTGCCCCCATGCAAGGAAAAGACAAGCAAAAAACAAAAATTTATGGCTCGATTATGGATGATAACAGAACTTTAGTTGCCGAAATGTATGTATGGCAACTTGCAACTAAAAATCTATTAATTCCAATTGCGATTTATGCAACTACAAATTTCTAAGTGCCGTTCGGCAACGCAACTGAAGTTCTGTTGCCACCCATAATCGACCCATTAGTATTTTCTTATTGAACCCCTTAACGCATACCCTACTTTTTATTAAAATTTGCTTATTTTTCTGTTTCTATTTCATACTTCATATACTTTTGAGAACATTATTGTCTTCTTTTTCTTTCGATTAAGTTTTCTACTGGAATACGAATTTTCGATTGAAACATAACTGAATGCGGAGACGTAATCGAAATGCAGATAGAGGTGATTACGTGTAAACGCCAAGTGTTTGTAACAGCCATATCTATTAGGTAGGTAAAAATTACCCAATACCATTTCTTACCGCGAATTGCAATCCTTTAAAGGAGGAAGAGTGGAAAAAGTCGAGAATTGTCCCTATTCCTAAAACTAATGGTGAGTTTCGACCAATTGCTATACTTCCATTTTATCGAAGGTATTTGAGAAATTGATGGGCAGACAGATGACCGAGTACTTAACACGTGGGAATTTTTTATCAGATAGGCAGTCAGGTTTTATGAAGACTAGAAGCTGTTTAACTGCACTAGTAGATGTCATAGAAAGTATAAGATCTGGTTTGGACTCTAGAAAGATAGACTTTCTTATTTTCTTGGACTATAGTAAGGCCTTTGACACAGTGAGTCATACAATTTTTATAACTAAGCTCCGGAAGTTATTTGATTTTTCCGACTCTGCATGTAATCTCTTGTCTTCTTATCTTAGTCGTAGATCTCAGGTTGTTCTATATACGGATGCTAGGTCTAATCCACTTTATACAACCAGGGGTGTTCCTCAAGGCTCTATACTTGGGCCACTTTTATTTTGTCTTTTTATTGATGGTTTGACGGATATTCTTTCTAATTGTGATGTTCACATGTACGCTGATGATGTACAACTGTTCAAATGCACTGATGCCATTGATGTCATAAGTTGCATTAAAAACAATAATGATTTGGATATTATCAGCAAATGGGCAATGGCTAATGGACTATGTGTTAATCCATTGTTTTAATAAGATCTAGCGAGACTTTTAATGTTTCTTACCCTATAATGATTAATGGCAAACTAATTGATATTGTAACTTCGGCTTCAAATTTGGATATAACATTTAATAACAAGTTTACATGGAAAAATCATATCGGCGTAGCAGTGGGAAGGATTTATAGTATGCTTCGTGACCTTTGGGTTGTCAAAGATTGAACTCCATTTGTCATACGAATGCTCCTGGCAAAAACTTACCTTATTCCTACTCTTATATATGGTTGTGATCTCTTTGCGAATTGCGATAGTGAAAACCTTCGCAAACTTAAGGTTGCATATAACAACATAGCTAGGTATGTTTTTCTGAAGAGTCGTCGGGAACACATATCCTTTTATGCTAACCAAATTTACCGTATGAGATTTGAAAACTTATTGAGACTTAGGTGCCTCATTTTCTTACATAGAATTATCATATCCCATCAACCTCCATATTTATATGAGAGAATTACATTCACTAGGTCTAATCGTGGAAGAAGGATAATTCAGCAAAGGTTTAGATGCCTCTTGTCGTAGCGACAGTTTTTCATATATACAACAAGTCTTCGGAACTCTTTACCAAGTCATATTCAGAACATTGGCAACGCCAACGCATTTAAAATGGAGTTAACTAGATTTTTGCAGAGTAATTAAATATCTTAATATGTTTCTAATGATGCTTCGACTTAAATTTTTGTTAGTTTCTCTTTTTAAGTTAGTTTTAAGACTACTATATACTATTATGTCCTTAAGTTTAAGAATTTTTTTATGATTTACTCACTAACACTATAATTTATAAAATATTCATCTTGTTGTGTTAGGTCTCAAATGAATGAATGAATGAATAATTATCTGTTAAAATTAGTTTTTTTTTAATTGACATAAATCTTATATTTTGTTCACAAAAAAAGATAGATTGATACAATTCATCCACGCCACCTATATGCTTATAAGACTTAAATTCTTTTGGAATATTAAAATCTTTTTTTTGATGTTGATAACAGGTCATTCAATAAGTCCGTAGAATAAGTAAGTAAAAACAAAATTTTTATAAAACTCGATTTTATTATTCAACATAGTTGCCTTAGAGGGCGATACAACGAGTATAGCGATTTTCGAACTTTTCGATACCATTTTTATAGTACGATTTCTCTTTCTCGGCAAAATACAACAGTTTCAGTGATTACTTCATCGTTGGACTTAAATTTTTTTCCAGCAAGCATTCTATTGAGATCTGAAAACAGTGAAAAAGAGTTGGGGGCCAAATCTGGCGAATACGGTGGATGTATGAGCAATTCGAAGTTCAATTCATATACCATTGCCATTGTTTTGAATCATCAACAAGTTCTCGTTTTTGGTCAACAGTGAGCAAACGCGGTACCCATTTTCTACAGAGCTTTCGCATACCCAAATCTGATATCTTTACAATATCAGCTAGTTCGTGCACCTTCAATTTTCAATCTTTTATAACCAATTTGTGGATTTTTTAGATGTTTTCTGGAATAATAGGCTCATTTGTGCGTCCACTGCGCGCTGCCTAATTTGTACTGGTACGACCACGTTTAAATTCAGCAATCCACTTCTTTACTATTTGACATCACCGTTGTCATCATTATTAATAATTTGCCTTGATCTTAATGTGGCAGCCTTAGTTACTAATTTGTCCACATCATCTTCACTTCTTATTAATGTCGGTTTTGAATTTTCTGTTTTCCTTGCCAATACCCCCGACCCACTTGTATAAAGATAATTGTAAATTTAACGTTTCTTTACTTAAATAATCATTTATAAAGATATTAATTCTTAGTATCATCGATCGTTTTAAGTTTCGCCTTACACATCATTATTTTATTTTTTGAAATTTAATTTTTTAATTTCTCAACCATTGTTTGCCTTTCATTTGTATCTCCTTTATTTTTTAAAAAGAAGGCATTATTAATATTTTCTTCTTTAATTTCTACGCCAGCCTTCTCTGATAACTCTACAATAGTTTTTACAACATTCGAGCTATTATTTGCAATAACACCTCTTACTATACAATCGTTTTCAATCCGTTTGTCTTTTAAAAACTTAATAGACATTTTTAACGTACTAACTACATTTTTTAACATACGGTTTCCTTTTGAACAATTTCTAATTTCCAATCATGCTGCTTTGACTTAAATTCGATAGCTTGCTGAATAGAAGCCAGCTGGTCGAGTTTTTATTTGTTGTAGTTCAGCTGCTATATTAATGCTTCTATCTTCAACACTAACAGATAGATGGTACGCAAATTCTTCGCTCTCGTTATTCAGTAAATGCCTGTATTGACGTTTATCAAGTTTTGTACACAGTACATGAAATCTTTCGGTGTATTTATCACATTCTATGTTTTGTTCTTTATTTTCTATCTCAAGTTTACATTGACCACAAATTATTTTTACATATATATTGTTACGACAACTTTTTGTAGCCATACTTTACTGCACTTAAATAATATCTTCCTTACTCTATTTAATAAAAACACAGGTTTTATATATAAATTTGTGGAAAAATAAAAGTATATTTTCGGAGCTCATTTTACCGACGTTTTAATTACAAGGTTGCCAACTCTTAACGTCATTGTTTGGTTTCTACTGTATTTTCCATCAAAAAGCAAAAGTTGTTTCACACAAAATGCTATAAATCACGAATCAATAGTCAGATTACTGTCAAATTATTACACATTTCGTTTGAGGGTAAGTAATAAATACAAATCATATGGAAAAATTCTAGTAACCTATCTATGTGTCATCCTACAGACCTATTGAATGACCTGTTACCAACCTTTTACAACACCTAATGGTTCAATTGCGTCATAGTTTGTTACGATAGTACAGACGATGTAGTTTTCCATTTTACCATTAGAGTTGAATTTTTATCAAACCTGTAATCATATGACCCACTATCTTCCGTTTTTATTTACTTTGTGAGAACTCTTTTTGGATCTGTTCCACTAAGAGATTAAAGCTAGTAAAAATTATTGAAAAATACTACGCGCTCTGCTGGATCAGTATCCATCTTCTGAAAAAAAATTTAACTTCTCTTGATCCCAAGTGGTCGGCGGAATCGTCGTAGAATTTTCTGCAATAAATATCAAAAACAAAGTAATGTCCCGTGGAACTAGCTGCTACCCAGTTTTCAAACCCAAACCGCAATGGCTTTCCTTTGATAAACTGTTGTTGTTGTTGTTGTAACAGCTTGACTAAGTCCCAACTGAAATTCAGAAAAAAGTAGTTGTTTGAGTGTTTACTATGAAATATTGATGGGTGAGTTGTGAATGTAGAAGTGAAGGAGTGTTTGGGGGTGGATAGATTAAGATGCGCAGATAAGTATGCGGAAAGTTTATAGATGAGCTGATATAGTATGTAGGTAAATAGGTCATTAAATGTGTAGGTTGGTTCGTCTCTCTGGACAATTAAATAAATGGGCTGTGTCGTGAGGACCCTAATGGCAATCTGTACATAAATCTGAGGTTCCTGTTATTGTCCTGGCCCGTACGCTGTTTAGGATTCCACTAAATTCCGACTTTAGTTGAGCTAGAATAGACCTCGTCTGTCTCGGGAGTAGCCTCTCGGAATCGGAAATAGGCGGGGAGTGATCATCCAATACTCCTTTGGGGCCGTAGTTGTTCCTGGCATCATCCACAGCCTGGGCGTTGGCGATGGATGTTGTGTTGAGGATGGGGAACAAGGTACTGGATAGCTTCCTTATATATCTCAATGTTCTTTCGGATATGCCGCTGAAAGGGTGTTTGCCGTTACAGTCCTATTATTTGGATGATGAGGGTTAAGGCAAGCCATTAGAAATCCAGTGGCTGTTCATAGAGCATTATTTTGGAATCTTTGTAGTTTCCTCCATTGGGTGTCACTTAGAAAAGGGTTCCAGACAGGGGATGCGTAGTTAAAGATGGACATGTCCAGCGCTTTACAAGTTGACAAAATAATCTCCTTTGACTACTCCCATGTGGTACCTGCAAGTGCCTTCAAGATTTTATTTCTTGTCCTCATAAATAACATTGTCGAAGACCACACCTAAGATCTTCGGGTGTCGGGTGGTCGGGATAGTCCTGTTCCCAATGTGCTTATTCAGGTCTAGATGGACTTCTTTGGTCCAGGACGTAAATAGAGTTGCCGTGGACTTAGATGGAAACAAGTGGAGGTTGCAGCTCTCTAAGTAGTTAGCAAAAGTGAGGAGATAGCGGGAGAGAATCGTCCAGATGTTTTCCAGTTTTTAAGTAAAGATAAAGTAAAGATTGAACAAAATTCGAGGCAATACACTCCCTTGGGGGACTCCCATTTTTATCCTTCGGTGTGCCGAATTCTTTCCTCTAAATTCAACGAAAGCTTGCCTGCCGTTCAGGTAATTACTTGGCCAACGTTTGGTGTTATCGGGTAAGGTTGATTCCATAATATACTAAGCCAGGGTTGCGTGATCCACCGTATTAAAGGCCTTCGACAGATCAATGGCTACTACTATTGTACGGTCACACGGTCTCCTCTTGTTGAAGCCTGCTGCTATTTGTGATGTTATTTCCATAAGGGCTGTAGGGTGGAAGTGCTCTGTCAAGGATGGAAGAAGTAGGGCTTTTAAGATCTTTACAAGCGGGGAAAGGAGAGATATGGGGCGATATGAAGATCCCGTATTGGCCGACTTGTCTGTTTTCAAAATCGGGATAATCGTCGCCACCTTCCAGGTATCGGGTATGACCAATTCATGCAGTGACATGTTCAGGAGATTGGTCAGGTATCCTATGGCAATGGGTCCCAAATTCTTCAGCATTAACATGGTGATGCCATCCGGTCCCAGTGCCTTCGAAGGTTTGGTCCTACGGATAGCGGATTCGACCTCGACTGAAGTAATGATGGATCGGAATCACGAGTAAGGTGTCTGATCTTCCGAAGTATGGCTCTCCTAGCCTTGTCTAGAGTTAGCGGATTTCCAATAAATTGCCTACAAAATTGCGCCGCACATTTCCTAGCGTCTGTGTGATCTGAGCCATTGAAGGAAATAGCCATAAGATCCCTCTTATTCTTGCTACCCGATAGGCCTTTTAGTGTGGTCCAGAGCTTCTTAGAGCCAGCTGAGCACGTGTCAAGAAATGATATCCACTTGGTTTGCTGGTGTTCGTTGGTAATGCTGTCAATCTCAACCGATAATTGCTCAATCCGCTCGTTAGCAGGGTTGTCTGCGCGGAGGAGGTCACGCTGATAAGCCAAACGGGCCGCAACCGATGGGAAGTTTAGTATTAAATTTGGATCCATCCGGCAGGAATAAAACGTCTTGCCGCGGCTTGGATCAATATCCTTAAGGTTTCTCTCTCCCTGAACTGCACTTACTGGCGGGGGTTACCAGCGTTCATGGTGGGCATTAAAATCACTCAGAATAATGCGATTCCTACCCTGTAGAAGATGTTCAATACTAGGATGATAGTGGTTACCGATGATATTAACTGGGGGGATACAGACATTGAGAATTTCCAAATCCGCGCCACCTGTCTTGATCTTAATGTCCACTATTTCAAGTAGCGGGTCAGGATTAGGGGCTGTAAGTGTTGGCATAAGTGTATAGCATACATTCCAATCGATGGTAAAAGCTAGGCCGCCACGATCCCTTTCACCATCCTTTCTAATGATGTTGTATCTGTTGGCCGTTACGAGTCTGGAGTTCGTAGTCAGTTTCGTCTCATGGATCGCAGCGATAAGAATATTCTCATGCATGTAGACTGTTATTTCAGCCACTTTATTTATTAAGCCATTACAATTAAGCTGCATGATAACAAAATATTGTTGGCCATCGGTTAGGTTCCGAATCAAAGATGGGTTGTTAACGTTGGGTTGGCCAGGAGAAGTCCATCGGGGTTGTCTCGAAGGTATATGTGGGCCGAGTGAATGATATGGTGAAGGGGATGGTGAACCAGGCGTGGGGGTGTTAATAACCACTGACGAAAAGCATTCGGCCACAAAGTCCTGATTCCAGTCCCTATGCGATCGAAGATTAGTACATCTCATATGACACCAGTTGTTGCAACCATTGCATCGAACCGATGTAATAGCTCTGATTTCCGTCCTACAGATAGAACCATCCACGTCGAACGTCCGCTGTGGTTGGCATTTCTTAGAGAAATGATGGTATTTGTGCGGGTGTTCAACGAATGATCATGATGACAGCAAGGCGCGACGAAGGCGGGATTCCAGTCTCGGTGGTTCTTGAGTCCCGAACAGGTCCTAAAGTGACACCGGTTCTCACAAATAGTGCATTTGACAGAGGTAGCATTCATTCTTATTTGTTCATGGCAAACTGAACAGTAGCAGGGGGGCCCTGGATTTTGTTCAATGCCGGCTATAATTAAAAGAAGTAAGAGCAAATTTGCCGACATAATTTGCTCACCTGGGAAAAATTTGATCGGGGAGTACAGCTGGTGCTGAGTTGGCAACCTTTGGCCGAAGAGTATTCGGGTTTTTCCGGAACGTATCTCTAATTACCGAGGGAACGGTGATAAACTGTTAAGCGGGATGGTGACCAAAGTATTTTACCATGGACTCATCAATTCAAATATGCTCGTGTACTACACCCCACTGAAGGAATTTTAGATATTCTTTTTTATATCTCTATATCCTTGTCTAGTCATTGAATTTGATATCACTTTAATGCATACATCTTCAAATCCAGTACAAATCCCCTCTGGATAATTTTTGATTCCCAGACAATATCAATATACCAATAAACTTTTTCAAGTCGGAAGATTCTAATTGAAACTTGTGCCTATTTTTTGATTGGCATATAATTTTAAGTTTGTGATAATCAAGTTTATAACTTGTTCATCAAAGATTTTCTCAATTTTTGTACGGCTTTAAGTCTTACAGCTGTTCCTTAACATCTTGTCTGTCAAATATATCAGTGACCTCGATCCATGAAAAAAAAAAACGTTGGTAAATACTTACGCTACATTTGTTCTGGATGGTGACTTGATTTGACCTTTTCGGCCAATGGTTCATCATCTCTGCTATCGTTTTCCTCACATCTAAATACCTCTATAGCACTAGGCATATCTTGCGGTAAAGAGTCACCACTAATGTTCTCGTCGGCATGTTGTTCCTCATAAGTTATCACACTCGGTATGGGTGGTATTATTGCAGTCATATTGCTACCAGCATCGCGAATTTATTGCTTCTTTTAAGACCTTGAAAGCCTTTTAAACGTTATAATGTTTGGCGGAATTCATCGGAAATAACCAGTATAAAAAACTTCAAATTTACTTTTATACAGCTGATCTGATAAAGACCTCTTATTAAACTAAAACAATTGTAAACTTTATTTAAAATAGTCAAAATATTTCCGTATTTTGGGATTCCCTTATTTACATATATAGATAAGCTTGCAACTATGTTTGTGTATTTCTGAATTTAGAACAACGACAATGTTGCCACAATTTTTATTTGGGGCCCGCCGCTGTACCCAACTGAGTACAGTGGTATTCCAAATAAAAATTGTCTGTGGTTATAAACTGAAATCCACTTATTTAAAATTTATTGTGAATTAAAAAAGACATATAGGCACCAGAGAACGGAATGAATGTATTCGCGTTTGCTGAAGCTCTGCTCAGGCGATTGTCAGATCTAACAATATTGTTAGACCTAGCAATTTGCTGATATTTTCCACACAATGGAAAATTGACACCACGATGTATATTGTCATTTCACACGGTTGCAAGACATTTGTCAAGAAATCTGTAATCCCATTGTTTAGAAATTATGTAATGAGATGCATTTTATTTTTCTTTAGTTTATTATTATTATTTATTTATTTATTTTTTTTTTGTTAAGAATAAAACTGTTAAGCTTGCAGTCTCATATTTTTTTGCCTCCGTCAATAATTTCTACGTAGATGACGGACTTGTAGGAGCAGATAGTTTGAACACAGCACTAGAAATACAACAAGAAGTAAAACACATATTGCGACAACATGATCTTAATTTGCAAAAGTGGAGTGCAAATCATGCTCAAGTGCTTCAAAATGTTTCAACAAAGGAAGAGGTTAATATTGGATTCAGCGAAAATAACCAACCATTAAAAACATTAGGTTTAACATTGATACCAAAAACTGATAAATTTTGTATAAAGGTATGTGTGGGCGATGCCAAACGCATTACCAAGCGAAAGTGAAATCAAAGGAAATCATCTTCAGCGAGGAGGTTTCACTTTCACCTCAGTGAATTCGTTAACAAGTAGAATTGCCGCATTTGGGCAAATTAGTACCTACGAGTGATTGTTGAAAAGCCGATGCATCCACAAAGAGTTACTTTTTGGTGCGGTTTATCGACTGGCGGCATCATCAGGTCGTACTTCTTCTAAAATGGGTCGGTCAAGCAGTTACCGTAAATGGGATTCGCTATCGCGAAATGATAACAGAATTCTTATGGCCAGAAATTGTGCATATGGATCTGGACGACATTTGGCTCCAACATGATGGTGCCACTTGTCACACAGCCAATTATATCACAGTGTCATTGAAAATGTGGAGCGACGGATAGAGTTATGCCACCGATGCCGTAGCAAGCATTTTTTTTCACACATAATTGCCATAGATCCTCCTATCATAATTAAGATTAAGATGATTCTCTAAAAACTTCTTATTTTACTTAGAATAAACATCATGCGTTTATGTTCCGTTTAAGCTGTTTTAAGTATAATAAGTTTTATTAATTTTGTTTTTATCAATAACAAATAATTATAAATTCAACCAGAATCCGTAAGTTTCGATTTGATTGCTCAGTTTTCCGATTGCCGATCTTGGTCTAGTTCTGGTTGATTTATCCAAAGCTTGAAACAAATGCCGAAACGGAAGTTCGTTGAAATGTAGAAGGCAAACGAACCAATGCAATGGTCTTTTTAACAGCAATTCAAATCCTTGTATAATTCCACCGTGTGGCCCAGTGTTTGTTGGCTCTCCACCAGTGCATATACCAATTAATCCATCCAGTGATATATTTTTATCATTGAAAAAATCATATAATTTGGTTGTTTCGTATTCAGCCATTTCATGTTCCAGTCTTACGTAACCAATCAATTGAGAACTTGGTTCTCTCAAAATAACAAGATGCGATTTTTTACCATCCTAGTTTTATACTTCCCATCAATTTTATGTCTCGTTACAGTATCATCTTTTCTACCATCGAATGAAAACGCTAACAAATTGGTATCGTCTAACCGTTTGCGAAGCACTTCTCGTCTGTATTTGCCTTTATCTCTGCGAACTTTCGATTTATTCATGATGAGAAGTTCGCCATGCTGATCTCTTATCACAAATGCATCGACTGTTAGTCTTCTCTGATTATGTTGATCGTGCATAAACTCTTTGAGGCGTTCTGGAACCAATCCGAATCTATATACAGATGCCTTAAAATCGCATTTACATTTTCCAATTTAAAAATTTTTTTCAGAGATTTTACAAACTTTGGAAATGGGTTGTAGTATCTTTGCTTTCCTTCGGCTTGATATTTGTTGAGCAATCTATTCAATTATCAATACACTATTTTTCGGCATTATTTCCATACCAAGTTTTTCCCAAATTCCAATCAACTTATTTGCTACTTGAGTAGTGAATGATTTATAGGAAAACTTTTTTTGTTCTTTTTTAGCACGTCCGCTGAAGTAAAATTAATATCTTAAGATATCCAGCTCGGTTAGTAAATTAAGATCAGTCAAATCAGAACACGCACCAAAAAGAGTAACATCATGCGTTGGTATATGACTCATTGGGTTTTCGATAGTTGTTGATGTTGTTGTTGCTTCATTTTGCGGTGTAAAGGATGGTGGATTCATTTCGCTGAAAAAATAAAAAAAACAATACTTCAAATTAAATATAGCTTAAACCAAAGATTAAGAGTTTTAAGAATTTTTGACTTGGCACTCACCTTGAAAAAATATTCAAAACACCAACACAGCACAACAAAAGATGTCGCAAAATATATTAAATATAGTATTTTAAATGTGTTGGAATGTTTAAAACATTTTTTTAATGTTTTTAATATTCTTTAAACTTTCTTCTTTTAAAATTCTTTTTTTTAGACTTTACATTTAGTTGACCCTTGAAATGCTGACAAAATCTCAATAACAATATAACTACATTTAGAATCGATTTTACAGAATTGGACATTTGGGTTAAAATAAGGCACATCAGAATTAATTTTAGAGTTATGGTTCCTTGGGCAATATTTCTTATTTTGATCCATAGAATACGACTCGTTGCATCCCTACAAATAGACCATATATATATATATATATAAGTATATATATATATATATATATATATATATATATATATATATGCACATTTCAATTTGTTTGTAACAATATATATATATATATATATATATATATATAAATTGAAATATACATATATATATATATATATATATATATATATATATGTATATATGTATATATATATATATATATATATATATATATATATATATATATATATATATATATATGTATATTTCAATTTGTTTGTAACAATATATTTATATACATATATATACTGCATATATATATATATATATATATATATATATATATATATATATATATATATATATATATATATATATATATATATATATATATATATTTCAATTTGTTTGTAACAATATATTTACAGTATTAAACGTTGTGAATTTCATATGTATGGAGAAATAATTGATTAAATGGCAATTGCAGAAAGTGAAATTTTGAATATACATTTTACTTTTGGGGCATCCCATTAAAAAATGTGAATGTTTCACTTTTGGGGGCATCCCATTGCTATGACAGGAGATGGGGGACTAACGGTTTCTATTGGGGGGAGTCATCCTAGCAAAATAGCTGCCGGAAGAATCCAGTGGGTGCAGTGTGGGTTGTCAGAAGCGACGGTACTTCGGATTTCCCCTATACTTTCTCTTCGGTTTTTCTAGTTTTTCATCTAGTATGATTTTTTTGTATTGTTCGAGAAGTCATGGTAAGTTTCGGACGACCGGCAAGAACCACACCGTCCGGCAAGCTACAGCCCGGCTTAAACGCAAGCATACCAGCGCTGCCGTCGTATCCGTACCACGTATATCTGAAGTGTGACGGTTCAACTATTACAATGACAAAATTGTGCCCAACGTACGAGGACGTATGGGGCCAACTCCTTTTTACCATCTCAAATATCTCGACCTCTCTGGGCATACTACAAGTTGAAACATTCACATATTTCAAAACTAAATATAATATGACCATAAGGTGGAAATATGCTCATTGCCTTCCCAACCATGATCAAAATTCTGTGCCACAAAAAAATACATTTTTCTGATCCCTACTACTTTACCCTATTCTATTATTCGCAGAAATTAAGATAGACTCAAATTAAAACTTCATAATAAATATATAAATTTATTAAATAAATAATTTATGTTCACCATCATGTAAAAAATAGTTGTATAAATATAAAAAAAAATTAAGATTAAATTATAATAATTTCAATTATCTTAAATTTTAAAATTTCTAAGAAATATTACGGAAACTAAGAAAAACAATATTTTTTATTATGATAAATTAAACCCCGATTTGCATCGTTAATGAGGACGGGAGAAAACGACGTAAATCGAATTATTTTGAATTAATTGGCCGAAAAACTAAAAAATTTCGGAAAAAATATATATTTAGATAAAAATTACGTTTTAAATTGTTTAATTTTATTCAATAAGCGTTTTTAAAGTTAGAAATATAAAACAATAATAAATTTACATAAAAATAACAAAAATTAATAAAATCCATTTTCATATACATACGTACTTATGTACTATTCACATAAACATTAAAGAAAAAAGAGTTTTATATATGTTATTCAAAAGATAAATCTAAATTAGCAATAATTGTTGTCCATTTGGTTAGGTCGTTTCACTGTTTTGTTAACAATTTCTTTTGCGCATAGATTTTCTTGTAGCAACTGATGGCGTACTCAACAGATGGTGCTACGCCTAAGCATCGATTTTCGTCGGGATCATTTTCAGTAAATATATCCCGTGCCTGTGAAATTGATTGCAAAGCTTTGGAAATATTGGCAGTTGTTAATTTTTGTTCTTCTAAAGTAACATCATTCATTACAACATAATCTAATGCACGCCGAATATTAATGGCTAATATACTTTCATTGTCAAGCTTCTCTTGGTGAGATAAAAAGATTTCATTAATGTCATCTTCCTCCATTCCTCAAATTTAGCTTCGCTAGCTAAATCAACCAGCTCTCAGCAAATATTTTCAATAATAATAAATCGTTACAACACAGTGAATGTGTACTTTGTACTGTGAAGTATTCACTTTTTAAAGTGAATGCACAATTTTGCCTCTTATCCCCTTCAGACCCAGAGTTTATTAAGACAATAAAAAACCTCAAAATCGACGGAATCAAAAAAATTATTTTTGATTAGTTGGTAATTAAAGTCGATAATTAAAACTACAATGTTCTTTTTCAAGATCAGGCCATCGCACAATTGTGCTATTCAGGTTATAGCCAGTATAACCTGGTTTTCCGTTCAAAAATTAAGGAAAATTTTTATATAATTTGCATAACTTTGAATTAATAAAATCCTGCTTGTAGGTTTTTAAAGCTCATTAAAGTAAAAAAAATCCTTAAAAAATTAAATAATTTCAAACAAAAAACTTAAAAAAGTAACGTAAAATTAGTTGATGCAACAATCACTGCCTTTGTGTCCTTCCATTTTACAATATTCTCTCCATTGGTAATTTGGCATATGTCGCCTTGATTCAATTCTTTGCCCAAGGGAAATTTTGCGCTTTCGGAAACTCTGTTTGCCATAATTGTAGCAGTCGCTAAGTAAACCATTTCGTCTAGAACTTTTAACAGTGGTATTGTTATGAAAAATCGATCCATGTATACATGACTGCCTTTTGGAAGATTGTTTATTAGACGAACGACTATAGATGACAACAATCTTCAAATCTACCAGCGCCTTAAAAAATTTCAAAGTCTACAACAACAACACTGGAAGTAGCACAGATAAGATTTTTGAGGCTTACTGGCCATGATTTTGACTGAATAACCTGACGTGCGGAGCATCTACCCGTAAAAAGTATCATCTGCTCATCAACTGAATAGTTCATGATATATGTTGCCAATTCATTACCATATCGATAATTGGTTGAATTCTTCAAAATTTATTTGTAGAACTTAAAGCAGATTGATCCTCAAAATGCATATACGCGGGAGTTATAAATAGCAGGAATTTTGGTTTGCCTCGCACAGTACATTTTTATAGCCGGATAATTGAGACAACCCATTATTATTGCACACACATACAATCTTTTTATATCTGCTGTCACGTAGCTCACTTCCTGACCACGTTTATCCAAAACATACATTTTTTAATTCTTACAACGTCCTCGTAGTGTTTCTGGAAAGTATTTTTTTATATCTACTAAATACTAAATTTTCAAATCTTTTAGTAAATGGTTATGATTTTATGTACGATATTATTATCTTTACTGAGACCTGGCTAAATGATGATGATTTTAATGCTGAGGTACTTCGCAATAATAATGAAATATATAGATACAATCGAAAAGAACGTAGAGGAGGTGGTGTTTTAATTGCATATCCATCCGAAAATATATATATATATATATATATATATATATATATATATATATATATATATCCAACCGAAAATATTGTAACTCACACGTCTATTATTGAGTTTGCCGCTGCTGTTGTAAAATTGAAAAAATAAAATGTTTATGTTACTTCTTCATATATTCCTCCTGATTCTGACTCTTCTGTTTACTCTTATCGTGACGCGATTAAATCAGTTTTCCGTCTTATTGAAAAAAATGATTCTGTCTTTGTTGTTGGTGATTTAAACCTACCATCAATTTCATGGAAACAGTTATCTGATGTGCCTTATTTAATTACAGTTAAGAATAGAAATTGCCATGATGAGTTTCTGAATAATATTTTTGGATTATCTCTATAACAAATTAATACTGTTTGTAATAATTTCGGAAAAATACTGGATTTGGTCTTCGTTAATGATGAGAATGATCGCGCTTTAATACGTTCTGAACCCGTTACTTTGCCTGAGGATCGATATCATCCCACAATTGAAATTAATTTTTCTATTCTATTTGAGTTTTGGAAGGATTCATATATCTTACCGTTTTTTAAATCTGGTAATAAATACGATGTAACAAATTATAGAGGCATTGCTAAATTGAGTGCTATTCCGAAAATGTTTGAAAAACTAATTGCTGACTTTTTCTGCCATAACACTTAAACGATTATTTGATCTTATCAACATGGTTTCAAAAAAGGCTGCTCAACAACAACTAATATTATGCACTTAAAATCATTCACTAACGCTGCATTTATTTAAGGAAAACAAACTGATGTTATTTATAAGGCTCTCAGTAAAGCTTTTGATAAAGTGAATCAAAGACTTTTGCTGACCAAATTGGATTAGTTGGGTGTTTCTAAGGTTAGCTTAAGTTGGCTTGAATCGTATTTGACGGGAAGGAAGCAGACGGTACGGGTTTACAATAGTACATCCAATTACATTTGTGTTCCTTCGGGTGTTCCCCAGGGCAGTCATCTTGGGCCACTCATATTATCTATTGTATTTAATATCTTCCCAATGTTATCAACTTTGGCAATATATTAATGCATGCTGACGACGTTAAAATATTTCTTTGTTTTAATAATTATGTTTATCACGTCTACCTTAAAATGATCTAAATAACTTTTTTGTATGTTGTAAACACATGTTGGAGCTGAATTAAAAAAAAAAAATTAAATGCATGGGTTTCTCTAGGAGTAATGTAATTGCTGTAAATTATTTACTCGGTGGTCACCAATTAGAGTTGGCGAATTAATTTACTGATCGCGGCATTTTACTCGGCAGTAAATTAAATTTTATTGATCATCTTAATTTGGCTTTGACCAAGGCTAAGGAGTTTTCTGATCCTTACATTGCGAAACAGCTCTTTATTTCACTTGTGAGACCTATCTTGGAATACGGATCAGTCGTATGGGATCCTTACTATAATATTAATATCGCCCACATTGAATCTGTTCAGAAACAATTTTTATTGTTCTGTTTGCGTCACCTGGGTTAGAATTATTTGGAACTGCCTTCTTATACTTGCAGACTATCTTTAATTAAACTGCCTACTCTTAAAAGTTGTCGTACCATGTTATATGTATTGTTTTTGATGAACCTTATCAATGGGAATATTTGTTCTGAGTTTGTTTTAGAATCTATTAAATTTAATGTTACTTGTTGAAATTTACGTCATTATAAACCTTTATATGTTCAAATATGTCGATCACATTATGCTATTGCTGATCCATTTATAAGATGTTGTTACGTTTTTACATTTTTTAAAGTGTGTATTTACGAGTTCGTAGATTGTAGTTAAATAAAATAAGTTTTGTGTTTGGTTTTTATTAAAAATCCTTTATTCAACACAGTTATGTGCACCACTGCTTGTAATCTTTTTACAGGCAATAACAATTTTTATTCTTAATTACTCTGTCTGTTTATAACTTTGTAAGCAACAACAATTAATAGACAGATCTTTCTTCCTAAAGATCTTCCAATCCGATCGTAGTTATAACTTAGGTTCGATCACAACCTTTTCAACCAGAGGTTATCCACACTTAACTCCTTTTACTGAGTTAGCTCCAACTAAACTGGTTTTTTACTTCGTGATTCACTTCACGAGTTTACTCCTTATAAACTAACTCTCTTCACACAAACTACTCTCTGAGCTTACTACAGACAAACTGATTGCTGTTCGTATCGATGTGCTTTTTATATGACTGAGTAAACAACACATCGAAAGCCTTCGAACCTCTTGATATTTCAGGTAGATTCCAACTTTTAATTTCTTTTTAGTTCTTTTGTAGTCATGCATATGTGATCATCTACCTCTTTCAGCTCTTAGTATTTGTTGTTGCTTGTTTATTGTCTGTTACTTGTTTTCTTTGCTGCTTAATTATTGTTGTTGCCGTGTTATTTTTATTTACTTTATCTCTGCTAATGGTTGTTGTTGTAGATTTGGTTATTTGTAAACAGCACGTATAGTTGTTCGTGCAGCTTTTATTTATTTATGTTAGCGATGTAATAAACGCTGTGGTGCCCAACCTTATTTTCGTAACAATATTATTAAGCACAAGATTACCTTAATATTTGATCAATTTTTTTCCTATTTTGCTGTATCTTTTGTAAAATTTTTATAATTTTGGTATTGTACTTCTTTTCTTATTTTACATATTTTGTAATTAGTCCGTGTGGTTTAAATCTATTGACTAAATTGAATAAATAAGTAAATAAATAAAAATATTCCAATGGAGTTTTAATATTTGATACGTTTTGACAACCGGATGTTATTAGAAGCTGTTCGGAAATGTTACACTTTTCCATATGACATGTCTGTTTGGTACTTTCCATCTAGTTATTGATAATTGTTGTGCTGTATCTGCAAGGCTCGAGAGGTTTGGTTGTTCAACTGATGTATTAGTTTGGTTTTTCGTATTATATAAAGAGCTTTCATCACACGAACTTTCATTGCTTTTTTCTATATCTGCATTTACGCTGAAAGGGATATATGTTTCATCTGCAACATAATCGTCATCACTAAGGTTTGCATCGTTTAGTATGTTTAAAACTGCTTCGACATAATCATTGTTGTTCAAATCATAAAGTTTCCATGTAAAATAATGAGATAACATAAACATGAGCTTGAAATAAAATGTCACGTTGTGCCTGACTAACAATTGTGTTATCTGCATTTTTATAACCGCTAGCTAATTGTTACTATGCACAGTATCATCAGTTATACGCTGAATTGTTAAAAAAATATATATATATTTTTTCAGCTATTTACACGAAGTTATTTCAAAACTGTTTTTATAAAAATAGTTACCGTGTGGACGCATATCTACACTTATTGAAAGACACAATCAAACTAAGTCTGTTTTTTTTATTTGTTACATGTTGGTTTTTTATTTTAATTTTTTTTTTGCATCAAAAACAACACCACACGATCACTGCTGTCCGGTTATTAGGCAAAAAATTATTTTGTAATGTAATTTGAGGACAAAAAAGGCAGATCGGACAATCGATTCAACCAGGTCTGAAAGGGTTATTGACATTCATGCAGGTCTCTAATCCATAGGTTGTATAATGGATGTTGTGTTAGGCGGCATGAAAATAACTTTTTCATGATCTGACAAATCATGTAAAAAAGTGGATGTCCTGGTGCGTTATCGACTAACAAAAGCATTTTAAACTCAATATTTTGGGATAAGCAATAGCGTTTAAGTTTGGGAACTGCACAGTTTTAAAAGAGTGTTACATTCATCCAAGCCTTTTTATTTGCCCGCCAGTGTACAGGAAGATCAGTTTTTTTACAGCTTTCATGTCTCTTAGATTTTAAAATTGGTAAATCAGAAAAGGCTTAAATTTGAAATCTCCTTCTGTATTTCCCCCCAAAAGAAGTGTAAGCCGATCCTTGGCAGCCTTATATTCAAGGCGCGAGTTCTCAGCTTTTGACAGATATGTTCTTGATGGTAGCCTTTTCCAAAAAAGACCTGTTTTATAAGCATTCAGAACTTGTTTAGCAGAATACCCTCCTTTTTTAATTATGGCTTTGAGCTCAAGTTTGAACATTTCTGCAGCTAGTATATCTGCATTGACTGACTCTCCATTTAATGCCACATTATAGAGATTCGAAAGCGTGTTGTGCGCGTTTAGCGCGTCAGGTACTTTGAAACTTTCAACGCTTTGACAATAGCAAGTTACACAATACGCTTTAGATACGATACTTGAATCAGCTAATTGCTTTTTTTTCTACGTTTACATTATCTTGTATGAAAAAATTGAAAATGCAAAAAATTTAATACAATTTTTTTTTTTAAATTCCTTGAATTAATTTCGTTTTCTAAAACAGTTTAACATATCACAAAAAACGCACGTTAGCCGTTCAGCTGTCAACGCATCTGAAAGTTGAAAGTTGCCCAACTTTTTCGAGTTAAAGGCGTTGTGCCCTTTGCTTATAATTTGCTTAATGAAAATACACTATTTCAACTTTTTTTTACAGAAACCTGCAATGCATAACGCGAGCTATGTACTTCCACTTTAAGACTTTCAACGCTTTAAGAACGGCAATCAGAAGCGGAACGCAAAACACTAAATTCAAATTAGGGTGTAAATTTTTTGAAAATAGTAACTAAAAATTTATAAAATTTTTGTGTTTTTTTTTGATTTCTCAAACACTGACAAATTTATATGTACATAATTTGTTTTTTTTTCTTTTTTAATATTTTCTGCAGTATCCTGAACCGATTTCAAAATTGGAATATATACCTGGATTTGCTGTACGCGGACTTCATTATGATATTGAAAAAGGTTTGCTTCTTAAGCTTGACTCGTTTCTACAGATACAATTGGGTTCAGTATACAGAGGTCGTACCAAAGTGCCAGATAATGAAGTTTTAAAATTGTACAAAAATCGCATTTTACCAATAGCCTATGTTGAGGGTATAACAAAGAATTATCAGGTAATTTTACGAAATACATCAACAACAAAAGTATCTAATAAATACATTATACGTCTTTTTATAATGTTTTCAGCCAAACATTAAAGCCAAAATGGTGCAATTAGCTGATTTATTTTCTGTACCCGAAATGTGTTTATTGTGCAATGTAGCCGAATACTTTGAAAAGAATGACATTGATTATCACCCTGAAATATTATTTTATGATATTAAGTCTGCAGTCCAAGCTTGCCATCCTATAATGCATCAAATTGTTATGAAAAATGCTGAAGAATATATTGAAAAAAATGAGAATCTACCAAAATATTTTGAAAAATTGCAAAATGCCAATAAAAAATTGTTTTTGGTAACTAATAGCCCGTATTCTTTTGTGTATGTTTTATTGCAATACAAATTTATCATATTTTATGGAAAACAATGTATTTTCCCTTTTTTTTTGTTTATATTTTTGCAGTAACCGTGGTATGACTTTATTGGCTAGCAAAAATTGGCGTGAGTATTTCGATGTCATAATTGTTCAGGCCAGAAAACCAAAATTTTTCACTGATGAATCTCGTCCTATTCGTCTTTATAAGGAAAAAAATGATAGCCACCTTTGGGATAGGGTATCGAAATTGGAAAAAGGTCATATATATTATGAGGTAATTTTTAATTTTTTCATTTATTTAAAAATTTTACAAATATATACGTATTTACGTTCGTATATTCTTGAATTATGCTCAGGGGACTGTAAAGCAATTGCAAGATTTGACAGGCTGGCATGGTCATAGTGTGTTGTATTTTGGTGATCACCCTTACAGTGATTTGGCAGATGTGACATTAGAACATGGTTGGCGAACAGGAGCAATTATAAGTGAATTATCTGTA
Organism: Wohlfahrtia magnifica; assembly: GCA_023159175.1. NCBI lineage: Eukaryota > Metazoa > Arthropoda > Insecta > Diptera > Sarcophagidae > Wohlfahrtia > Wohlfahrtia magnifica. Next base: position 46,059 of record JAKWBJ010000340.1, on the reverse strand, counting down.
AGTTTTTACCAAAGTAAGATGAATGTACACAATACATTAGTTTCCACTTGAATTCCGTTTAATTGATTTGCCCGCTCAATTGATCCAAAAAAAGCAATGAAGTTTTTGCATACAGTCATTTGACTAGCACTGTTGAAAGAAATATCTATCACTGTTCAGAACAAAGTTTCTATTAGGTTATTAAAGGACCTATGAGAAAAATGAGCGAAACATTTGTGAACGTGATTAAGATTATCCATCTTTTTCTAACTTGTGAATTCTGACGACAGTATTGTAGCTTGTATCGGCAATGTTCTCTAAAGTATGATAACTTTGAAATGACTTATTCGATTTATTTATTTCTTAATCAATGGATAAAGTCCTTACTGACCATTAACAAAATTCATATATATGTATATACAATTAAATAAGAGCACAAATATTTGCATACAGATACAATTGATAACAAAAATGATAATAGCTAAGTGTTGAGAAAGACAATAATATTACTTTTTATAACATATAAATTTAAAGAAAATCAACAAACTCTGACAAATAATTGTATTGACGACATAATCGACATAAAGCATCAGCAATATCATAATTAGATCCACGTAATTGAACATAAATAGGATTATAGTGGCGAGAATTATGACTAGGAATATTAAATTTTACAGATTTTAAAAGAAATTCACTGCAAACATTTCCATCAAGTTTATCATAAAAGATATATTTAGCATAGTACGACGACTCTTAAGTGTAGGCAGCTTTATTAAACCCAGTCTACTGGTATATGAAGGCATATCCATCTAGTTTTATTCAAGACCACACAGACAGAACAACAAAAATTTTTCTTACACAGATTCAATATGATCACTATAAAGGTTGTAGTGAGAATCCCATACGATTAATCCATACTCGAGAATTGGCCTAACAAGAGAAACATATAGCTGCTTCGTAATGTATGGATCAGAAAACTCCTTTGCCCATCGTTTAATAAAGCCAAGAACACCTCTGCTCTTGTTTACAGTCATAGTAATATGGTCGCTAAAACTCAGTTTTCCGTCAAGTAAGATGCCAACATCAATAAATGAGTCCACCGATAACCTTTAAATGAGTAGTTTATATGAATAAAATTACTTCTTGAGAATCGCATGCATTTACATTTTTTAATATTCAGCTCCATCATGTTATATTTGCACTATTAAAAGAAGTTCTTGAGGTCACTCTGAAGGTAAAGGGTCCGCCATCTAACGTTTTTTTTCAACTAGTGCTTATTTCATGAATGGTAACACTTAGCTCATGTCTGATTTGACAGATAATTAGTTTTATTCTTCCGCTGAACGAATATACTTGTGTATACGCTTGAACAGAAGATGCCGATTTTGCCAAAAAAAAAATCTTTTCAGATGAAGCTCATTTTGATCTTGGCGGGTATGTAAACAAGCAAAATTGTCGCATTTGGGGCACAGAAAACCCACACGCATACATTGAAAAGCCGATACACCCAAGACGAGTCACTGTTTGGTGCGGATTTTGGTCCAGAGGCATAATTGGGCCATTTTTCTTCGAAAATGAGGAAGGAGTGGCCGTTACAGCCAATGGCGATCGTTATCGGGCCATGTTGAACGAATTTTTGCTCACAAAAATTGAAGAGGAGGATATTAGCAACATTTGGTTCAACAGGACGGCGCTACGCGCCACACAGCCGAAGCTACACTCGATGTCTGCGATTTGACACCGTTGGACTATTATTTGTGGGGTGCCGTCAAAGATAAGTGTTACGCCAACAAGCCAGAGACAATTGACGCTTTAAAGGACAATATTCGTGAAGCCATTGGTGAAATACAGCTGCACACAATCGATAATGTACTTAAAAATTGAACCGATCGTGTAGGCTACTGCATGGCCAGCCGAGGCAGCCATTTGATTGAAATTATTCTCCATTATTAACTGGAAAGATTGTACTTTCAAATAAAAAAAGAAATTTGAGAAAATATTCAGTAGTTTTTTTTTTATAGCATTTTCTCAAAAAAAAAAATATATATATATATATATATTTGTCGGACCAAAAATTTTCACATCGTCAACATACATCAATATATTAGAAAAATTAATAACATTGGGCAAATCATTAATAAACAGTGAAAACAGAAGTGGACCTTAGCCAGCTTAAACTTCTCTGAATCACTTCCAATAAATCCAATTTAGTTAAAAGAAGTCTATGATTCTATGATATTTTTCATAGTTTCGATTGTGTGCGGCTGTATTTCACCAATGGCTTCACGAATATTGTCCTTTAAAGCGTCAATTGTCTCTGGCTTGTTTGGCGTAAAACTTATCTTTGACGGCAACCCACAAATAATAGTCCAACGGTGTCAAATCGCAGCTCTGAGGTGGCTAAACGACATCAGCTCTGCGGCTGATAATGCCATCTTCAAAAACAGGGCGCAAAACATCGAGTGTAGCTTCGGCTGTGTGGCACGTAGCGCCGTCCTGTTGAAACCAAATGTTGCTAATATCCTCCTCTTCAATTGTTGTGAACAAAAATTCGTTCAACATGGCCCGATAACGATCGCCATTGACTGCAACGGCCACTCCTTGCTCATTTTCGAAGAAAAATGGCCCAATTATGCCTCTGGACCAAAATCCGCACTAAACAGTGACTCGTCTTGGGTGTATCGGCTTTTCAATGTATGCGTGCGGGTTTTCTGTGCCCCAAATGCGACAATTTTGCTTGTTTACATACCCGCCAAGATCCAAATGAGCTTCATCTGAAAAGATGATTATTTTGGCAAAATCGGCATCTTCTGTAAGTCGATCGCAGGTCCACTTAGCGAAGCATATGCACAACCATATTCGTTCAACCATTCACGAAATAAGCACTAGTTGAAAAAAAAAACGTTAGATGACGGACCCTATATATATTATATATCATTCATTTGATTTTTTTAGTTTACTCTTGGTAAACGCGTTTCACCACCTCTCTTACACTTTTATTTAATTAAAAGGCCCTATTCAGTTGAAAAAAGCATATTGACTTTTCCACAAAGCATCCATTACTTTGTTTCAGTTTCATTAATCAAATTGATTTTTCAAGCTAAGTAGATGATTAATACACTGTAGCTCCCCTCCATATGATTGTGTAATGGTGACGATCCTTGTCAAGTGGTGATCTTTAGTGAGTATTATAACTTTTTCCAGTAGGCGGCTTTTTTCCTGATAATTCATCTCATGTCATCATCGTCATAGGTAAGCGGAAGGTCAGGAGGCTTCTTTATTTTTTTAGATGGAATTTTCTGGAGGGAAGTTGAAGATTCTTTATTAAACACTCAAAATCACAATTAAATTTTTTTGTCATATCCTCTGATGGAGGATAGCAAACCAAATTTTTTGGGTCAAATTTTTTTGTAAAGCTTATGTCGTAACTCCCATAAAAAGTGTTCTCCGTAGCCCAAATATACATTGTGGAAAATTTTTGCAGATTTAATCAGGGTAAGGCTTGCATCTGTCCACAAGCTGTTAAAATCTTGTTTCATATGAATTTAACATATTTTCATAGCTTTTGAGGGAATGCGGCTCGGTTTTTATATTATAAATTTTATTTACACAATAGTTGTGAATATCTGCCTTTTTTAGAGTGGAGGCAACTAGGAGGATGATAACACTCCATTATGGAACATGATGATGTGGACTACGGCGGTAGCGAGGACCAGAATGTAATTTGCAGCTAAAAGAAAGAGACTTGGTGTGGATACCTTACCTAGTAAGATAATTTTTCCGAACGTGGTGATCACAGAAATTCTGAGAATAGCAGTATATCTATCAACCAGAATAGATTTGCTCGTTTGGGTGAACTTGAATTTGGAAATACAGGTAATGTCACTAAATGTGGTTTGTAGAAGAAAATTGCGGATACTAATTCTGTCAATGTAGACAGAGACGACGCTACAATAAAACGGGGATTTTGCTCCCAATTTTTCTGTATAATGTAAATACAGTGTATCATTAAAATGAGTATGCAGCTATTCAATCTATATATTTCATTTAAATAAAATCCTATTATTGAATTCAAACAATAAAGTTTTATTTCAGTTTTATAGAGTTAAAGGCAGTTAACAATATTAATTAAAAAAATTATCAATATTCTTGTATTTGATTAATTTGTGCAAGGAAAACAATAAAATTCCTTAAAGTTTATAGTCGGAATAATGAATCCGCATATGTAACTCTATATTTTATGGGTAGAATTTCTTCCAGATGCCGAAAAGTTCTATCAGTATAGCGGATATACCCATATGTATGGCATGAACCTCAATTATACTTCTGTGTTGGTAAGGTTATGGCTGCCAAATAACGTCGAATCATAATTAGAGTATCCACTTCAATCTACTGAACTTAAGATTATTGAACACTTAGTATATCAAAGATACAGGCACAAAAAGCAAATCTGTCATCCGTTAAACACCTTAAGTCAGTTTAACTCAAGAATGGGAGTAGGTCTCCTTAGAACTTACAAAAAACTGGCGTACTCGATGTCTAATAGACTAAACTAGGTTGCAAAATTAAAAAGAGGTTGCTTCAGTTATTCGAAAACTTATAAAGCTAAGTTGGATGTAGTCGTATGCAGACTTTTGTGGACTGAAGGATTCAAAGTTTTTAACTTTTTTTTTTATTCTTTCACTTATTCTATACTTTATTGTAAAAAAAAAGTTTTTTTTAAGTTTTTTAACGAATATTACTTGCTTAAAAATCAAGAAATAGATTTAAGTGGATATAATTTCATGTACAACTTCTCGCATGTAGGGGTGACCATAGCACTGAAGGACTCTATTGTACACAATAATGTTAACATCAACGATACAAGTTTTCAAGTTAAATTTATTTTAAAAGAAATAAATATGGAAAATACACATACAAAATTTTAGTTGGTTCATTATATATACCATGCACTATAGCCACTATTAAACTTTTTAACGGCCTTGATAAAATATTACAGATAGCCAGTAGGTTTGATGAATTTATATTAGGATGAGATCATAACGCCAGACGTATTAGATGTGAGAATCTGATAGAGAACTGCAATGGTAAATTTTTATGTGATTGGCTACTTGACCATACTTTGTACACTAGTCAGAAAAAGTCTGCATACAAAACCATTGTGTTCAAGATAATACAAAAAAAGAACATAACAACAGCTCTTAAGAATATAAAATTAATTATTCTTTTTGAACCCATTGCAGAAAATAAATGTTATTTCACAAATTGAAATTAATTTCATTACAGTAAATTTGAATAAAAATGCAACGAAATTAATTAACATCTATGAATTAAAATACAACGATTAATAGATTAATATTTGATGTGCATGTAGACATTTTCTGAGTAAAAAAATGGACTTTTTGAATTATGATGCCTAGCAATGAAAATACAGACTCCTGAATGAAATAAAAAGTTTTGTACGCAAACTTTTTCTGACTAGTGCATGTGTTGCATTCATGCGATACTTTACCTCACTACCCTAATGAACCATCATTTCTCGATCATTTTCTCATCAGTCCACACCTTATTAAAATTCAATTTTGAAATTTTAGAATAAACAGTTGCTCAACATTCTCTGATAATTTCTCAATTAAATGGGTAATGCATTTTGAAACAGACCAGATTGTTCTTAACAGTTAATGACATTTTACGTCATAACGAAATACGAATTAGTCACAATTTCGTCATGACCCTCAAAAAACACAAATCTCTCAAATGATGATTTGGATACATTGATGAATCAATTTAAATCAAATTTTACTCAAACCTGTAATACTCATTCGGAGAAAATAGTTCCAAAGAGTTTTAAGATTCCATTATCTGAAAATATACAGAAAATTTTTAAAATAGATGGCAGAAAAACCTAAAGAAAGAAAGATATCTAGCGAATTCATCCCTCCCCACAGCCCAGTCGAAGACTTAGATATATGATTACATTATATACAAGTTCAGCGTTGCCACATGTATCAGAGTTAACAATTCAATTAATTCATTAAATATACTAAAACATTACGAACACAAAAAAATTCTTAAAGCATAATTGGTAGCTTAAAAAATTTGATTTAATGGTATATACATGATAGAATAACTATAAAGTACCCTCACATCTACAATAAGACAAGCAACAGGGCATTTTTATTGTTGTTTTGAACTCTTACCTGTCAAATAACAGCTATAGTGTAAAGCAAAAATAAAAAAAACTTAATTGTATTTTTTATTTATTTATTCAATTATATATTAATAACGCTGTTTTAATTTTTCTACTGTCTTTGCCACGCTAAGATGCCTTCCGCTGGGTTCCTTAAGAGACTGATTTCAAATTTCATAAATTTGCGAGCAAGGAACCACTGCTAGATTGGAGGTTGTATTTCCGTCTGCACTTTCCCAGCTTCGGTATAAGCACCCGTCTATCACCTTTAAACTTTTCCATTAAGCCCAATAAGCCTATTAGAGGGCTATCTGCTGAGATTTCTTTACTAGCAGGCCGTTTGTCTTTCTCTTTAGCTGCAATTACCCTTGCCAGTATTGGGTCTTTCCTCTGAGCCGTTGACCAGTCCTCGTTAACCTCAAGACGTAATTGCCTGATGATGATAACGGTCTCTTTGGCCTTATTACCTGATTTATCAGCGGCTATCTTACATTCGTCTTTACTCTTTTTTATATTTCTTGCAGCTTCTCTGTTGTTGCACTCGACGCCTCTTCAAATTTCTTTTCAATTTTTGCCAGAAAATTCTGGTTTTCGGCTCTAGAAGTCTCGCGTACCTCAGCCAAGACTATCGGCTCGAATTTCAGATCTACAGGTTTCTAGTAGCTCAGTGGAAGTTTTCTGTACATGCGTCAACAGCTTTTCGCTCTGCACCTGCATTTTTTCCATCATACCAGCCAGCAGCGGATTAACGTCTATACTAGTTGTTGTTGTATGGGCCCTTATCTCAGAATCATTTTCATCATCAAATTCGTGAATATCTATGTCTATACCACGTCTCTGAAATTCCTCTAATAGACGTTTTTGTAGTTCGGTTTTATTACCAGTTGTTGAGAGCTCCAATTTAGTTAACTCGCGTTTGAGTCTGTCCACTTTTAATTCTTGGAATTCCATATATATATATATATATATATATATATATATATATATATATATATATATATATATATATATATATATATATATATATATATATATAAAAGTTACGTAAAAAATGGAAACTTAAAAAAACACGTTTGGGTCGTACAAAAAAACTTTCAATCAGAGAAAAACGGCATGTGGTTAATACCGTTAAAGCAAATCCTAAAATACGGAACGAGTTGCTACAAGCCACAAGCAAAAGTGTACATCCACAGACCATTCAAATTACACTCCATATACAATGCATGTATTCCCCGTAGAAAACCCTTAATTTCAGCAGCCAATAAAAAGAAAAAAATAGATTTCACCAAAAAAAAAAAAAAAAAAAAAATGGATAAGCCAGATTAATTCTGGGATGCTGTTTTATTCAGTGATGAATCCAAATATAACATTTTTGGACCGGATGGTACCAACCAAATATGGAGAAAGCCAAATAAAGAGATGAGTGTAAAAAATTTGATTCCAACAGTAAAACACGGTGGTGGTAGCAATATGGTGTGGGGGGAGGGGGTGTATGGCGTCAGCTGGAGTGGGAAAATTAGTATTTATAGAAACTACGACGGATAAACATTTATATTTTGAAATTTTAAGGAAAAATCTTAAGTAAAGTGCGTCGCAATTGGGGTGACAAGAAAACAAATTCTTCTTTCAACAAGATAATGACCTCAAGCATACGTCCTACTTCGTAAAAGAATAGCTTTTATATAATTGCAAGCAACTCCATACGCCTCCACAATCACTAGACTTAAATCCTACCGAACATATTTGGGATTTGTTGGACAAAATGATAAGAAAATACTCAATAACGTCAAAGAAATCGCTAAGGAACGCATTGTCCACGGAAAGGCAAAAAATAGCAGAAAATGATACAAAAAGGTTAGTGGAAAGCATGCGGCGACGTCTCCAAGCAGTTATTGATGCAGATGGAGGTCCAACAAAATATTGAATTAAATTTGAATTCATTGTTTTGTTTTATATTAACATGTTTAGTTTAGTGTACGTAAACTTTTTTACTTGAATTAATAATATTGCTTTAATTTTATGCTCGCTTTTATAACACTTATTATTCAAAACTTGTTTATAAATAAGAACAGCAAATTTCCGAACTTTTGATTACGACTAATTTTGTTATTCCGCCCGAATTGATTCCACTCTGAATACAGAACATGGACGATTAATACCCAGTTTTAAGATACTCGATGGCCAAGAAAAATGTGACCAGTGTTATAAGGAATGCGAAAACGAATATTATTCCAAACGGTTTAGTTCTGCGATTAATTCTCGGCAAACTTGGAACACTATACGGGCAATAGGAGTTGATTACGCTACCGCCAAAATTGACTGCCAAGAAGATGGAAACGTTATTAAAAATTTTTTTACTGATATCCCTGTAATTTTTATAATTTTTCCTTAGATTTGTCATAGGAAATGATGATGTGGACATTAACCACTTTCAATTTAATTGTATAACCCAATATGACGTGTTGTCAACTTGCGGATTAATAAGATCATATGCAGTTGGATCAATTGCATCCCAAATTTATAAGACTACTTTTGCCCTTAATTCTTCTTTACGTCAATCGCTTAATTAATACGATTATAGTATCGAGCATATATCTGCTTAATTGGAAAAATGTGAAAATTGTTCCTTTACCAAAGTCGAACGGAGATTTCAGACCTATAGCCATATTGTGTTTTCTTTCAAAAGTATTTGACAAAAATTTTTACAGATAAATGATTGCATATCTCGAGGAACATAATTTGCTTACCAGTGTACAATTAGGTTTTCGACGCAGCCATAGTTGTATTACTGCTTTGTTGAATGTTAGCGAGGATATACGGCAAGGGTTGGATAGTGATATTAATTTCTTGGTCCTACTGGACCATTCTAAAGCGTTTGATACGATAGGTCATGATATACTAATAAAAAAACTGAAACTTGTTGAGGTTTTCGAACACGTCAGCTACGCTTCTGTTGTTACATCTATCGAATCGATCACAATCGGTATTTTTGAATAATGTATGGTCACATAATTTACCACTTATAAGGGGAGTGCCTCAAGGTTCTATTTTGGGACCACTTTTGTTTTCGTTATATGTGAATAATCTGCCACAGCATCTTTCAAAATGTAAGATTCATCTTTATGATAATGATTTGCAACTTACCTTGAGCAGTACAGTCCAGAATATTGATTCGGCCATACGATATTTAAATGATGATTTGCATCGGATTTACCTGTTGGATAGTGCGAATGGTCTCTGTTTGAATTCGGCCAAATCAAAGTGCAATCATATCCAGAAAGAGACTCGCTATTTTTCAGGATATAATTATAAATGGTGTGAAGATCATAATTGTTAACAAGGCGAAAAATCTTGAAATAATCTTCAATAACAGTTTGACTTGGAATGATCATGTCATGTCTATAGTTTGGCGAACATATGCAATATATCGGGCTTTGTGGTCTTCACAATATTTCACGCCTTTAAAAATTAGGATTCTGCTTGCCAAGACGTACCACATTCCTTCCTTAATGTTACGAAAATGAAAACGCTGAGGAGGAAATTCACCACATCATGGATTTATTAAGTCAGTGGTTTAACGTGAGTACCTGCCCTAGGACGTTACCTCACGGTGCCAAAGCACGAGTGAATACGATGCGTCCACCAACGCCCCCACCTATGATTAAAATCACCAGTGAGTACCAATTTAAAGCCATGTTATTTGGACCTCACACCTTGGTAAGGTGCCGGAGACTATCTAAACTCCTACCGATCTATGGGTCACGGCACCCGGTTAAAAATGTAACTCCACACCGAGCCAGCATAGCTCTCCCCGCGATTTGGGTTTAAACCACAGCCACCACGTTGCTCCCACAAAGGGGGCCTCACCATAGTCGGGCAGGAACCGAAATTCCTGGGGCTCCCGACACCCGTGGCACCAGAATTAAGCCTCCGGTCAGGCCTCGTAGCATAAATGCTACTACCAGTGTAAGTCCCAAACAACTTCGGACTGGTGACCAAGATGGTAATAACAACAAACAAGAAACACTCAAACAACACAACAATAAACGGAGCCACCCTCACGGGAGAACTCAAAGTGACATCGTGTGCCACGGACACAATACACAACAACAAGAACACAACCAGTCAAAAGCAGACCAGTACAAACACACAACACCCAAAACTGCAGCCACAAATCAAGCCGCAAACAGCAGGTCGGGAAACAGCAAACAGCAGACAATCACAGCAAGCAGCATAACACATCAAAAACCGTCAGCACCCCAGCGGGACGCCAAGCTAGAAAAAGGCTAGCCAGGAGACCGCTAAGATGGTGATGCAGGTTCAACCTCCGCTAATAGTGCCGTCCTTCTACGCCTAAACACCTCAAGGGCAAAAACGCCCAGCCTACCATAAGTACGATCGTCCAACAATACCCTACTGAAATCCCACACCCCCGAAGTATGAGTAATACCCATACTATCTAAATCCCTAACGTCATCATAGTCCGGGCACGAAGTCAGTACATGCCTCCAGTCCTCAATTCCCCTCCCACACCGACAGTCCGCTGATTCAGTCTGGCCAATTCGATGCAAAAATGCATTGAAAGAGCCATGTCCCGTCAGTATGAACCCCAGACTCAAGCCAAAGCCAAAGTCAGGGTGTTCCCGTACGAACGTAACGTCCGGAATAAATCCATAAGTCACCCTTCCCTTGTCGCTGTTCGTCCATCTCGTCTGCCACCTATCTACGAGGCACCCCTGCAAAAGGGCCTTATACCTATCTCTCCCAATCTCGAGCTCCGAAACAGAAAGCCAATCGTTCGTCCCAAGTGGCAGTCCCCTCTTGACCCTGAAAGCAATGCTACGACGCACCACTTCCAAGTCAAGCGGAGGTACACCAACAAGGACCTGCAAAGCATCGGTAGAGACCGTCCGACACACCGGAACACATGTCAAGAGTGCAATTCTCTGACACGTGAGAATCCTACTCTGTCCAACAACAGACATGACCGTCTTATACCACACCGACGCGTTATACGCCGCACAAGCAACGAAAAGCCCATCGTATATGATATGGGCGGCACGCCTGCTGAGTCCCCAATCACTCCTCAATATGTGCCTAACCATTCCAACAATGGCTGCCAGTCTATAGCTGACATGGCTGAGATGAGCCTGGAGGCTCATACGCTCCCCTACAACTATGCCGAGGTACCTGACCTGAGTCACATAGCCAATGCTGTTGTCACCAATTCTAATGAGTGGAGGTCGCCCGGTTGACAATATGCCCTTAAGCAACATCATCACCGTTTTATCCACTGCGACGTCCACACGAACCCCTACACCCCACTCACAAGCAATGCGAATGGCCTGGGCACCCCTTCTCTCCAACTCAGCACGAGACCGGCCTTCGATCAGGATGAGCAAGTCATCCGCATACGCACACAGTTTGAATGTCAGCCCGAGCTGCCTCAACAGAGTATCCATCATGAGATTCCAAATGAATGGACCACAGATGGACCCCTGCGGACAACCCCGAACAACCTCCATCCAAACCGTTTCAAAGGATCCAACAACACACGCTTTTCTATCCTCGAAATAGCTGCTCCAAATGCCCATCTCACGACAGCCAACCTCCGATAGCCTTCGTAAGACCTTGTCCCACGAAAGATAATCGAAAGCTCCCTTAAAATCAATGAAAAGCCCAAGCACATACTTCGCAGATGATTGTTCGACAGAACTCTTCACATGCATCCAAGCGTCTTCGACGCATTTGCCTTCCCTAAAACCAAACTGGTAACATGAAGGGCCCTCGCTGTAGCATTCCTTGAGTCTGTACACCATGATTCTTTCCAGCACTTTTCCAAATACTGGCAAGAGGCTGATGCCCCGATAAGAGCGAGGATTACTCCTCACTCTATCAGGCGACTTAAGGAGTACCACAACACGAGCACATTTCCATGCCTTCGGGAAGTAGCCCTCATTAATGCACCTACCGTACACCGCCTCCAGGTATTCAGGGATGGCCTTCCAGATGTTCTTACACATCTCTCCGGTCAACCCATCCAAACCTGGGGACTTCCTGCTTCTCACCCGACAAAAACAGGCATCTAATTCCGACCTTACCAAGTTTGGAGGGTCAGCAACCTCCACCGGTGGGGGAGGATAGTTGCCTGGCTCCGCCCTTGGAAAGAAGACCCCCAACAATGCGTCCGTGCAGTCCCTCCATGAAGACAACACGGTGTCGCCAACATGGAGGCATCCTATGTCCACCTGACTCTTTCTACCCCTGCAGATACGGTAAACCCTACCCCAGGGGTCATCCCTATTGTCCTGTACAAATCTCCTCCACTCGTCCTCCTTAACTGTAACAATCATGTCCTTGTACGTCTTAAGGCTGCCAAGATACTCGGTCCTACGCTGAGCTAGATCTTCAGCATTGGTCCGCCTACCTCTCTGGAAACGTCTCCGGAGGTGTCGAACGCGCCGCCGCATCGTCTCCAACTCAGGGGTTCACCATTTGACCCTCTTGGGCTTCGCATAACTAGCTCGGCCCAACAGTGCATCATTCACCGCAGATGCCGTCCGGACAATCTTGTCAACCTGGTCGTCAATCGTTAGTAGCCTAAAGTCTTCAATTGGCACCGATGACAATGCCTCCCTAAAACAGTACCGATAATGGTCCCAATCAACGTCACGCGTTCGCCATCGTAAAACGCCACCAGTCTCCCTAGTCCGTTGTGGACAAGTAACCCTAATCTCGATGAGATTATGGTCACTTATACCCCAATCGTCACAAACTCTCCAACTAAAGTCCAAAGCAGTAATTGCCGCCCCATTCGCAGCTGTCACGTCAATGTCACTGACGCCCATTGGCCCATCGAAAGTATATAGCTCACTCGGCTCATTCAACACGCTCAAATCTCGCGAGAGCAACCATTCACTAAGCACTCCTCCTCGTATAAGGTTCGGATGTCCAGACCCAAGTCTGGAGATCTTACTGAACCACATACGAGAGGAGGCGTTCGCATCTAGGCCGACGATAACAGGAATACTACTCGCCGCGAGTAGTACCGTATCCATATACCCTAGATAGGGTTCCAATGAAACGCCAGGCCTACAGTAGATGCAGCCAGAAACATCTCCCTAAACCACCCTTTTACCCTAACACACACCCCAAGCTGGCTATCAACTGATTTCGTACAGTCCACGTCGCTGTCCCTAACTATAATCGCGGCCTTTCCCACTCCGTCAGTAAATACGCGAAACCCCCCCGGAATCCCTCTAACATCACCATTCGCAAAGTACGGCTCCTGGATCAGGGCAAAGCTAGCGTCCAGCTGACACATAGCTTGCCCCAGCTCGCACGTCACCGCCTTCGAGCGCTGACAATTCAGCTGCAAAAGGCGCAACTGCATTAGTGTCTGGCGTTCGCCCTGGCAACCATAGCCGAGTACGTGGGACACGCAAACGACAGCATACTGTGGTCCGCTGGCAGGCCCCTCATCTCACAGTTGCGGCACCTCACCGGGTTAACACAACGTGAGGCCAGATGCCCCATCGTCCCGCACGTCCTGCACACGTCCTGCCCCATCCTGCACTCACGCTGCAGGTGGTCAAAGCCGAGGCAGCGGTAGCAGTGCGGGATCGCATCCTGTTGCCGCAACCTGAAGCTGAACCACTTCACGTAGACCCTACCGACATCAAGAAGCGCGTTCGCAACACGCTCACCACACTCCAACACAACGTTGACCTGTCCGGCAGGGTCAGACCTCCAGGGACTGGTAACCAGACGAACGCTCTTCTTGAACACCTCATAGCTCATACGCTCCTTAAGGTTCATCTCGAACAACTCGGACATAAATTCGTCAGGAGTGATCGCCGCATGCACTCCGGCAACCACCACCCTTGGACCAAGCTTATCGCTGACGGTCACCTCCAGGCCGACCTCCTCAAACTTTTTGTTTGAGGCAATCCTCGACCTCTCCGCCACCGAAGGTGTACGAATGACCGCGCCGCTAGACCTCTTCAGCGGCCGCATCTCATGCACTCTGACTCCAAGGGTAGGTCCGACCTGTTCGACGACCTTACTCACTACCTCCTTAGAAGTTGCGCCCTTCTTGTCGCGAACGACCACCGACCAGGTTTCCACAGGCTTGGGTGTAGGCCTGGGAACCACGACACCCTGTGCCCTAACCACCGCAGCAACCGTTGGGGCCTAAGCAACAGGCCTAGCAGCGGGAGCTGGCACTGTGGTCACCGACTGAACCGGCCTGGGAGACTGGAGGATGTCCAGCCTACCCCTCAACCGCTCGTTGTCTACCAGCAGTTTCATTACCAGCTCCTCATATCCACTAGCCTGACTCATGAGTCTGCCCATCGTCTCCGCACTAAGGTTCTCACCGAACAGCACCTCACGGAAACTGTCAGTGACAACCTTAACGTCAGCCACAGTAACACCACCATCACACATAGAAAAGGCAGCAGCCGAAGCCACAGCCCTTTTACGCTGCCTGCTTTCCCTGCCAACAGATGGCAACGGGGGAAACGCCGCAGCAAAACCACCACCAACCGCAGAGCTATCAGAGATAGCAGCAGCAACACCAGCATCCGACGTGGTACATGCGCCAGAAACAGCAGCACCACGAGCAACACCACCAACTGCACCACCAGCAGCAGCACCACCAACAACACCACCACCAGCAACACCACCAACACCACCACCAGCAGCAGTACCAATAGCAGAACCGCGACCAGCACCACTCTTAACACCATCAACAGCAGCAGCAGCAGCAGCAGCAGCATCAGCAACAGGAGCAGACTTAAAGCGCTTGGTTGTCGCCTTACCACCACTCGCCTTTACATCAGCTTCCGACCCCGAACTGCTCAGCTCGCTCTCCGTATGTCGGAGACGAGACTTCGCAGGTGGAGGGGCCCCATCACCTCATCAGTGACTGCCCCAGACGCAGCGTCAGAGGCATCACCCTTCGCCGTCTTGCGAGGTTTCCCCGCAGGAGGCATAATATAAAATTCAAATTTAAAGAATCTAACGACTCACCAGATTCAATAATAAACGCAGCCAACAGGAAGTCAATAATCGTAGCCAAGTCCGTCACCAATTCCAAATAAACACGCCCGAAACCGAAATACAACTCGAAAATCAATGTCCAATAAACACGCCGAACCGTCAACAAAACACACTCTGGTAGCACCAAAACCCACCGCACGAGTATGGTAACTCCACTCTGTTAGTCCCGTCTAACCTGACTTTCCAAATTGCTACTGACCTTGAAGTCAAAAACTGAGACACCGCAGAATTACCTCTGGGAGTCTCAAAATAACAACAACAATTTTTCACAATTTATCACCAATACCAGCGAAGCACTTTTGTTTTCACACACGATTATTTGAACACGCAAATTTTTCCGCTTTAAAAACACGTCTTTACTTTTCAACAGCCAAACTAAAAAAAAGTCGACATGCTAAGTCTATCTAAATGTGTTAGTTATCCTTAAAGCTGTGAAAACTAAAAGGTCCGCCAAATAATTTTTTTTTTTTTTAAATGCTATAAAAAAAGTACTGAATATTTTCTCAAATTTCTTTTTTTATTTGAAAGTACAATCCTTCCGGTTAATAATGGAAAATAATTTGATTCAAATGGCTGCCTCGGCTGGCCATGCAGTGGCCTACACGATCGGTCCAATTTTTAAGCATATTATCGATTGTGTGCAGCTGTATTTCACCAATGGCTTCACGAATATTGTCCTTTAAAGCGTCAATTGTCTCTGGCTTGTTGACGTAACACTTTGACGGCACCCTACAAATAATAGTCCAACGGTGTCAAATCACAGCTCCGAGGTGGCCAAACGACATCAGCTCTGCAGCTGATAATGCGATCTTCAAAAACAGGGTGCAAAACATCGAGTGTAGCTTCGGCTGTGTGGCACGTAGCGCCGTCATGTTGAAACCAAATGTTGCTAATATCCTCCTCTTCAATTTTTGTGAACAAAAATTCGTTCAACATGGCCCGATAACGATCGCCATTGACTGTAACGGCTACTCCTTGCTCATTTTCGAAGAAAAATGGCCCAATTATGCCTCTGGACCAAAATCCGCACCAAACAGTGACTCGTCTTGGTTGTATCGGCTTTTCAATGTATGCGTGCGGGTTTTCTGTGCCACAAATGCGACAATTTTGCTTGTTTACATACCCGCCAAGATCGAAATAAGCTTTATCTGAAAAGATGATTTTTTTTTTTTGGCAAAGTCGGCATCTTCTGTAAGTCGATCGCACGCAATATTTCCCAGCGTTGTTCAAGCGTATACACAACCATATTCGTTCAGCGGAAGGATAAAACTAATTATCTGTCAAATCAGACATGAGCTAAGTGTTACCATTCACGAAATAAGCACTAGTTGAAAAAAAATGTTAGATCGCGGACCCTTTATATCATTATTGATAATAACACAGCAAATTGGCCTTATTATAACACGGTGCAACAAAAAAAAAAAAAAAAAAAATCCTGGCAAATAATACTATTTTTCTGATATGCGCTGCCGAGCAGAACAAGGATCTGTTTTTGAAATTTTCGAAACACCTTCAAAATCTCGAGTTACGGGTTAAAAACTGGTTTTTCGTACCTTCATGCACTTGTAAGCTAATAACTTAGTCGAATATTATTATTAGCTTATAAGTGCATGAAGGTACGAAAAACCGGTAATTTACCCGTAACTCGAGATGTTGGAGGTGTTTCGAAAATTAAAAAAAAAAAAAAACAGATTCTTATTCTGCTCGACAGCGCCTATCAGAAAAGTAGTGTCATTTCCAAGGTATTTCAACTTCGTTTATTTTTGTCTCACTGTGTAATCTTTTTCTCATTTTTTCTGTTCTACGATCAAAGTAAATTGCAAAAATATTAAATGACTAAAGAGTTATTGATTCTTAATATTAAGAATTGAGAAGTGGCATAATGTGCTGATTTTGATACGAATAGAAAGACTGTCAGATTAGTCAAAACTGTTCAAATACGATGAATTAAAGGCATAACTCCATGAAAATTTTTGTCAATTCCAAGAAGAGCATGCAAATTTATTGGAAGCCACTTAAGCGAACCGTTCGCAAGCAAAAACCAATAAAATTGGGTATGCTCGAGTTATTGTCGAGAGTCGTTACAAGACTTTGTTGCTGAAAAGCCGCAAAAATATTACTGCGGCATTCGATTATTACAAACATAGAAACATTAATCCATATGAAGTCGTTATATTCCATAATGACAGTTATTGCAAGACTAGTTAAAACTATAAAATTGTGTTCAAAAGTTTTATCTCACCCGCCTTCTACTCCACACCTTGTTCGTCCGACTAACATTTGTTTCGATTGAAATACAGAACTTCAGAACTGTGTAGAAGAAATAAGAACGTGAGTAATAAACATTAAAAGAAAGCATTATCTTAGTTTTTAGTTCGAGAAAAAATAATCAGAATGGAAAGAAAACACCTCTACACATCGAAGAAAAAAATAACCAATTTTGGTTAAAAATAACCGAAACGGCAACACTGTTGCTTGGTTTAAAGGTAATCATGCACCAACGTAAATGCCAAAAATGCTCTAATATTTATTATATTCTTGTGCGGCAATTGAAGAAGACAATACTCATCAATTTTTATATTTTAATTGAATTCTTTATGAAAAAACACGTGTTTGTACGGTATTTATAATTGTCATTCTCAAAAATATGCCTTTTTTTAATTATTTATATGTAAATTGCAATACAAACTTCTACCATTTTTTTATTGTTATTATTTTTACTTTTTTATAAAGCGAACGCACGATAATCAAAGCCGATGCAATTTTTATTTTTTTAGAGATATCATCTTTACTTTAGAGGATTAAATATAATTTGTAATTATATTCAAACTTAAATAAATAAATATTTTAGTAAATATTTTTTTTTTTAATTTATTGAAATGTTTTCTTATATGCGCCGTCAATGGCCCTTCTTGTGAGCCAATCTCTGACCCACACACTTCTTTTCTTTTTTTGTATTTTTTTAAAAATAATTTGTTCACTAAATGAGCTCAATATAAATAAAGAGAACGTTATTTTATTTATTTTTTTTAAAAGAACGAACCATTTTGAACACCAAAAAAATTTATTAAATTTACCACAACAGATGATTCACAAAGTTGCCGTAAACTAGAACAATCATGTGACAGCGTTGCGAAAATTGTTGTCAATACATCTTTTCGTGCCATCTTGTGACAATAAATTTTGTATAAAATTAATACAATAAAAATTGTGTCAGATTGATGAATTTGAGGCAATCGTGTGATCCTAGCTTTACATAGTACGACTGCAGGAACCGGTACCGATTAAATCATCATCTGAATCTTGATGTTTTCGATTATCATTTTCATTATTGGATGTGTCGCTGCCATAGATATCATCATTATCGCTTATATTGTCTCATTTGCTGGCGTTTTAAACATTTTTGTTCATCTAATGAAGTAAAATAATTGTGATGAAAATCTTAAACAGCAAAATAGATTGTTTTAAAGTCCTGAGAAATCAAATATACTTACATAAATTAAAAATACATTTTGAAAATATACATAGTATATTATTATAAAATCCATCAAATCAACAGGAGTTGTTGTTGTAACAGCGTCACTGTTTCCTGATGTTCCTTCCTGTGGGAGAGATGTAAATTCCACAATAGTTTATTTATTAATTAATTTGTGCCATATAAGAAGTAGGTAATCCTAGATGTTGCGCAACAAAAATCGGTCGTAGTCATAGATCTAAAGGGCGCAAGTTCGTGGGCCTGCGTGGACATTGAAATAGATGCGACGTAACGTGTGGTTCCTGTTGACAGTCTGGGCATCTATTCAGCATGCCAGGAACGATTCTCTCACGGTAGCAGCTGAGAATACTGCTCCATCCTGCTCTTAGCTGCGCAAGGGCCGTCCTTGTTAGTCTAGACGGAAGTCGTTCATTATCTGAGATCTCAGGTGGGTGTTGGTTCAGGACCCTGTTGTTTTCGTAGTTGTCCATCGCAGCCAGAACTGTCTGTTGATATACAAATTGCTGTGCGTCTGCAATGGCGGTCCGGTCCACTAAAGGTGGGATAACATCTCGGACGTCGTTACAGTATCGCCGAATGTCCTGTCGGATGTGTCGAGGAGGAGGAACTTGTGTTATAATATTGGGCAGGTGACAGGCAATCAGGAACTGCTTGACCAGGAGCTCATTATGATATCTGACCGGCAACAGCCTGTTTTCCTCGTGTGGATGGTCTATGTTAGTCATCCTGACGCATCCAGTTGCGATTCTCAAGGCGTTATTCTGGGTGGTTTGCAGATATCTCCATTTGGTGTCGCTAATGAACAGCGTCCAAGTCGGGGCGGCGTAGCTCAGGAGAGAGCGACCAATTGCCTTATATGTTGTGACCATGATTTCCTTTGTCATCCCCTAAGAGGTACCCGCAAGAGCCTTTAATAGTTTATTCCGTGTTCTAATCTTTTGACCAATATATGAGGCTTGTGAGGCAAAGTGAAGGAAGTTATCGAATACTACACCCAGGATGGTGGCCAAGAAGTTAGTGATCCTGGCACTTATGTCGGCTATATTAACCCAAATGCATATATTGAACAGCCATCTGCATACGACACCATCTGAACTTCCTGTGGTGGAATTAGAAGTTTGGATAGGTATATGTTAAATGGAATTGGAGATAGAACTCCCCCTTTTGGGACGCCCATTTTCAGCTTCCGGAATTTTGATCTTTGCCCTCTGAATTCCACAAATGCTTGCCTACCACTTAGATAATTTGCCACCCATCTTTTAACGTCATTGGAAAGTGTAGAGCATAAAATGTCCTCAATGAGTAGGGAATGGTCTACCTTATAAAAGGCCTTGGACAGATCCAAGACTGTCACAATTGTCCGTTGACAAGGTCCTTGGCGATTAAGGCCGTTGGTTATATGGGAGACCATCATATTTAGTGCCGTGGTGGTGCTATGTGATTCCCTGAAACCATGCTGGTGTGGGGCAGGCATGAAGTGTTCCTTAAGGGTAGGCAAGAGAAGGCCCTCCAAGGAGATCGATCAGAATGAATCTCCCTTAGCAGCAGGCTTATCCGGCTTCAGTTTTGGGATTATTCTGGCCACTTTCTAAATATCGGAAATAACAAGCTGATTCATTGATAGGTTCAAGAGGTAAGTCAAGAATTCCAACGCTACCGTGCCTAGCATCAACATGGAAATGCCGTCGGGCCCAAGAGCTTTGGATGGTTTAGCTCTAGAAATCATGAATGGACACATCATCGAGGGTGAATGACATAGGCTCGGGTCCATATCAAGATTCTTGGTTCTGCGATTAATAGCCCTCCTGGCTCTATTGCCCGTAGCGGGGTGTTTGACAAACTGCTGACAAAATAGGCTTGCGCATTTCCTAGCATCTGAGTGTTGGACATCATTAAACTCTATGGCCATAAGGTCGCTACAGCGCTTGGAACCAGGACCAGAGCTTCTTAGAGTTTGTCGAGCAGTGGTCGAGATGTTGCATCCATTTACGTCGACGGTGATCGTTGACAAGGTTGTCAATATCAGCCGTTAGCCGTTCAATACGCTCGTCAGCGGGGTTGCTGGCGCGGAGATGATCTCGTACCTGTGCCAGACGTGCTGCACTAGATGGGAAATGAGGTCGGATATTGGCTATTCTTCCTGCCGTAATGAAGCGCCGAGCCGCTAGAAGGACCGCCTCTTTAAAGGTTCTCTCCCCTTTCCTGACGCAGATAGGAAGTGGAGTTTGACAAAGGAGATTTTCCATGGACCTCAAAAATCCTTGTCAGTCTGCCTTGCTATAACTGACAAATGAGCGGTTTTCTGTTTCAATGAAGTCGTCTGGCTTTTCAACCGTTACCACGATGGGTATGTGGTCAGAGTTGAAGGCAACTTGAGTTTGCCAGTTTGTATAGGGAAGCAGCGAAGAGCCACAAAAGTGATGTCAGGTGAGCTAATACATCTTGCCGTAACTCTCGTCGGAGAGTCTTCATTAATGGCAGCAAAATCTGAGTCTTCAATTTCCTCCGTAAATTGTACACCACGAGGGTCATCTGGGAGTTGTGAGTGCCAGGTCCAGTGGTGAGTATTAAATTCCCCTAGGATTATTTTATACCCACCCTGCAGAAGGTTTGTGATGGTCGGCTGGTAATGAGCACCAATGCTATTGACCGGAAGGATGTAAACATTGATAATCTCTATCTCCGTGCCTCCTTCCTCAATTGAGATGCTCATGATCTCAATGAGTGGATCAGGTGTGGAATTTATATCTAACATTGCGTTCCAGAATGAACGCAAGTCCTCCACCATTGTCCCGTACCCTGTCTTTCCTGATAACATGGACCCATAAAAAGTTTACACGCACCAGTTAACTTTGTTTCCTGTATGGCTGCGATATGGATGTTCTTGTCTCGCATATAATTTGTTATCTCCAGAATCTTGAATCATTCTGAAACAGTGGTTGCTGAGTTGAGTATCCTTTGTTTTGCCTTTTGTATTTTAAGGCGTTTTTTTTAAATGTCGTATTCGGAAAAGAATCCTGCATTAAAAAATAGCTTTTATCTTGTCCGGCAGATCCACTTCTTTGCTTTGCTCGGTAAGACGAAAACCGTCTCTAGAATTTTAGTTTTTCACATAAGAGTGCTCGATGGCTTTTTTAAAAAGCCTTTCGGTACATGGTCGACCCATGTAGATAAATTTTCGTGACATTAATACTCTTCAAGATTAAGCTTCCGGATGATGTGACCGGCTATGTACTCTACAGCATTTTCATGAATAGCATCAATGTCATAAAAATTCAACACATCTATGTTATCGATCTGAGAACCGTCCTCTGGTTGGTTTTCGTTTTGGGTTGTGGAAGCATATTGACCAAACTTGTTGTCGCAATCAGAGGTATTCAGCCACTATGACTGATCCTGAGCGACATTACCTTCTCCACTTATTGCTCAGTGTTTCTTGCTGAAAAGAAAAGGCAAAATATGCATAATTGTTATGAAATTCGGAAATACTTATTTAGAGCTTACCTAGTATATATTCACGTAACCTATATTTAAAGTCTCTGGGAAAGGGATGGTCATGCAGACTGCCTTTACTGCGTATAGCGCCGAAAAAGTCTTCGAATATATCTTGGCTTAGTCTGTTAATGCATATGTACGCCATTTTAAACTTTTTCGACATCTTTGAAAGCAATATTGTCAGTGCAGCATTTGAGACCAAAATGCCTCTGAAAATGTTCCAGAGACTTTATTTGACGATTGGTACACTCATTGCAGTAGACTGCCGCTCAACTACTAGCCCAAATGGTTCCTTAAGAAGATATTTTATTAATACCTTTTAAATAGAAAAGATAAAAATTAACTACTTTGTACTAAGAGATAAATTTTGGGCATCAAACCAGTCTGTAAACAATACCGAAATATCGTATATTTAAACTTATCATGTAAACTCTACTACTCCTAATTTACTTCTTCTTTACTTATTGTACTAATTATTACTATTCTCTTTTTGAATAAGGAATGACATTGAGTTGTCATTGACATTAATAATTGAAACATGTATACTTTGAAAATAATATCATAAATTGCCGGAGGGCAGTCCAAAAAGATTCATCAAAGAGGAAAGAGTTAAATAAAGAGTTATTATTTATTGAGGTTATTTGGATTTTTTTCTACAATCAGAAGTGGGATTCATAAGAAAAAAAAATTATACTTTTCTTATTTCTACGTCAATAATATGAATAAAGAGGTCGAAAATCAGTTTGAAGACGAGGGTGCTTCAAATAATCCCCATACGAGTACCCCATGTGGTAAAGAGGACACCCCAACCAGTATTCCTAACTTGGGTGATAGTGGTATACGACTGTCTACTGGTGAAAATTCCATTTTATCATTGCTGCTGCAACAAAATCAGATGCTGATCAACGCGCTGCGTTCCGAGAGAACATCGTTTCACGTTATGCCAGACTTAAACAACACCATAAAAAAATACAATGACAAAAGGTCACCTTCAGAAGCTAAAGATTGATAGAAGGTGCTTCGTTAAATTGGTACAACGCAGCCGAATTCAAAGGTTGGAGGGAATTCGAAGAGGAGTTTAAAGACACGTTTATTGAGCGCCAATCAACAGCTAAACTATTAGAAAAAGTGTCTCAAAGATGTCAACACCCTAACGAAGATATCACTGATTATTTCTTTGATAAGTTACGACCTACACAACAACTTGGCTTGGCATTTGATGACGCAAAAAAAATTTATCATCAGAGGTATAAAATCAATTGACCTAAGAAAATTTCTATTACAGAGACAACACAACACGTTCAATGATATGATATCCAATATATACGACTATACTGATGTTGGATGTGCAGAAGGAAAGGTAGTAGAAAGCAAATCTCGGCCACAGCGATTTCAACAACCAGGTAAAACGGATAGTATGCAAACCTGCAGCAAATGTGGAAAGCAAGGTCATTATGCACGCTTCTGCAAAACTGAAATTCCTACGCTAAAATGTTACCGCTGCGAAGGTATTGGACACGTCAAAAGGTTTTGTAAAGCGCCCATTAAATGTCTTAATTTTCACCAAGAAGGCCACATGCAGAATGCTTGCCCAGATAAAAGCAAAAACGGTCCATCAAAATCAACATCAAAATCTCACAACGTCACCGCAACTTCAACCGCCGTCACAACAGCCGCCCCTTCCGTCATTGATACCACCACCAACAGTAAGTATTTCCAAAATGCCTTTATTAACGGACAAGTAGTCAAAGCGTATGTCGACCCTGGGAGTGCTGTAAATATGATGCCGATATCAACAGCACAGGAATTAGAAATAATGTACAGCAGTCCGAAATCTCTAGTGCGAATACATGGTTTTGGTAAGGGATACGTAGCTCCAATTGGTGTATTGACCGCAAACCTTAAGGTTGATCAGGCTATAGCCGATGTTGAAATTTTTGTAGTAAAAGATGAAGAATTAAACATTCCTTTACTAGTTGGACAACCATTCACAGAAAAGGAACACATAACTATGGTACGACGAGCGTTTCTTTGAGGAAAATATTAACGAAGAGCCAGATGATTGTTTGCAAAATATGGAAGTACCAATTTTACCAAAAACCGAAGTAAAATTATGGGCTAAGGAAGCTACCGTGATTCCTTCAAATTATGTTGGATTTATTTCCGCCCACAATCACTTTCTTAGAGCCATCAATCTGTACATAGAAAATCACCAAAATAAGTTGGGTGTTTCAATACCAAATTGTATTATAAATAATGATACTGGTGATTTTACCATCCATATTATGAATATAACAAAACAAGACATAAAATTTGAAAAGAATGAAACAATAACAAAAGGTAAGATCTGTTTTGAACAAAAAAATATAGAAGATGATTTGAGTGGAAGTCATGGCAACGAGAGTGTCGCTACAACAACAACCGTAAAAAACTTTGATTTTAATGAGATGAGTTTAAAATCGAATTAACAAAAAATGATCCCGTCACTTTTCGTCCCTACCGTTTGAGTTATTCTGAGAGAGAGTATGTAAGAAATGAAATTGAAACAATGAAGAGTGCGGGAATAATTTGTGATTCTGAGTCTAATTTTTCGAGCTCAATATTACTTGTAAATAAAAACAACGGTGAAAAGAGAATTTGTGTTGACTACAGGGCATTAAATAAAATAAGAAAAAAAATGCAATATCCATTGCCATTAATTCATGACAACATTGATCGTCTTCAAAATAAAAAATATTTTACGGCTTTGGATATTACCAAATACCTGTAAGTAAAGAGTCTAGACATCTTACTGCCTTTGTCACACCCGACGGCCACTTCGAGTTTTTACGTATGCCATTTGGTGTTTGTAATGGCCCAGCCGCTTTTCAACAATTAATTAATAGGGTACTTGGCCCCTTACGCTTTACAATTGCTTTGGCTTATTTCGGCGATATTCTTATACCAGCGGATACAGAGGAAGAAGGTTTGACGAACTTAAAAATCAATCTTGAAGTTTTGAATAAAGCAAATTTAAAATTAAATTTTTCTAAATGCAAATTCCTTTTTGAAAAAATAGATTACCTCGGGCTTGAAATACAGTGTGGAACTTTAAGACCATCTGAGGAAAAAATAAAAAGTGTTTCTGAGCTTGCAACCCCAAAGAGTGTGCATAATGTAAGACAATTTATTGGCCTCGCAAGTTATTTCCGGCAATTTGTACCCAATTTTGCATTGATGGCTCAGCCCTTAACAAAACTAACTCGGAAAAATGCACAATGGAATTGGTCGCCAACAGAAAGGAGAAAGCCTTTAAATTGATTAAAGAAAAACTTATATCTCGTCCTACATTAGCTATGTATTCACCAGCAACGAGAACGGAGGTACATACGGACGCCTGTCAACTCGGTCTTGGTGGAATTCTGCTCCAAGAACAAACCGATAAAAAACTTCATCCGGTTGCTTATGTTAGTAAACAAACTACTCCAGAAGAAAGCCGATACCATTCAACGCTTGCTGTTGAGTGGTCTTTACAGAAACTTCGTGTGTATTTAATTGGAATTCAATTTGTTGTTATTACAGATTGTAATGCTGTAAGAAGTACTTTTTCTAAGAAAGATATGATACTTCGTATTGGTCGTTGGTGGCTTCAACTCCAAGAGTTTCAATTTGAAATTATGCATCGTGCATCAGTTGGTGATGCTCAGGAATCTGGCTGATGGCTGATGTTTTTTCCCTCTACAATACATTAAGCGAAGGTGAATGGTTCACGTTACTGCAAAAAACAGATCCTTCTGTTGGTGTTATGGTTAAATCGTTGAAGAAAACAGCTGATTTAGATGAATTTGATAAAAACGTAAAATCAAATTACGTATTGAAAAATGGTGTTGTTTTTAGAAAAGATGGCGATGAAGAAAACTTTTATGTTCCTCGAAAAGCAAGATGGAAAATTGTTAACAGCTTTCATGATAATCTAGCCCATATTGGAGTGGACAAAACCGTTCAAAAGGTCAAAGAGTGCCACTGGTTTCCTAGATTGAAAAATTACGTTAAGAATTATATTGGGGCATGTGCCGAATGTTTATACCACAAACAACCAGAAAGGAAAAGACCGGGTATGTTGCATCCAATTGACAAAATAGGAACTCCGTTCCACACCGTACATCTGGACCACTTAGGCCCTTTCGTAAAGAGCTCAAGAGGTAACTCGTATATTCTGGCTGCTATTGATGGATTCACAAAATTTTATGTGTTAAGGGCGGTTCGCGACACAAAATCAAATACAATGGTTCGTTATATCGAAGATATGATTTCTTTATTTGGTACCCCAACGAGATTTATTACTGACCTTGGTACTAGCTTTACAGGTGCCGCATTCGTAAATTTTTGTAAAAATAATAATATCGTTCATATAAAAAATGCAACAGCCACCCCTAGAGCAAATGGGCAGATTGAGAGGCTAAACAGAAACATAACCCCTATGATAGCTACTATGAGCAAACGTCCAGATAACAAAGATTGGGACAATTTTGTAGGCATCACACAATATAGTTTAAACAATACTCTTCACCGCGTAATTAAAATCACAAAATGCTTCTGGTAGTGTATTAGAGTATGCAGTCCGCCAGTAGAAAAACGTCAACATAGACGATGAACGTAAAAAGGCATTACAAAATATTATTGAGCAACAACAAAGACAAAAGAAAGCTTATGACAAATCGCGGTGCAGCGCTGACGTATATTTACCAGGTGATTACGTAATGATAAAAAGAGTCACAATGCCCGGTGTTGGTGAGTTATCAAAACTGTTTCCACATTACATAATTACAGAGGTTTTGCCGAATGATTGCTACCGAGTGTCTGACATTCCCGGACTACAACGAACTACAGAGGGAGTTGTAGCTGTAGACCAAATTAAACGTTTTCTAGCCCCAGAAAACGACGATAGTGAAGACAACGAAAATATTTACGAGTCAAAATCATCAGACGACGCCCTATGTACACTTCGTAAAAGCAATCGTTTACTGGAGAAGGCACAGAAGAAGGCGTAAATCGAGGGCGATTTTCATTGAAGGATGGCCGACTGTAAACAATCCCGAAATATCGTATATTTAAATTTATCATGTAAACTCTACTACTCCTAACTTACTTCTTCACTTATTGTACTAATTATTACTATTCTCTTTTTGAATAAGGAATGACATTGAGTTGTCATTGACATTAATGATTGAAACATGTATACTTTGAAAATAATATCATAAATTGCCGGCGGGCAGTCTAAAAAGATTCATCAAAGAGGAAAGAATTAAATAAAGAGTTATTATTTACTCCTTAAAAAAACGAGTTTGAGGTTATTTGGATTTTTTTCTACAAGTCATTTACCAATTTCACGAAATCCGCAGTCACTCCTGGTTTTTACATTGGTATATTCATCGACTGGCACTATCTGTGGTGTTCGAAAACAGCTGTGTTGCCCTATTTATATTTTGCCTGGCTGCGCCTTTTACAGAAATGTGCTCGGTTGATATTTTATAAGCAATTGAGGCGTCGTTAGAGGATGTGCAACTCGGAAGCTCCATAACCGTTTTTTTTTTTTAGTGAGGTGGTGGTTATTAACAATCAACATAGTATCCAAAAAATCGTTTCTTTTTAATTTTAGCATATGCGGTGCGTCCGCAAATACGTAAACATTTTCTGTTGAATTATTGGGGTGGGAAACAATGGTCTGTCTGAAAGATAGTCGGTTAGTTATAATGAAAGTAATAATGCTAAAATTATATGTATTGCCTAAATTATTATCTATTTTTCTATTACTAAAGTTAATTTATCCAGACTTAAAAGCAAACTGTAAGTCAAAAATATTTTCTTTAAACTTAGAACTAGTATTACTATTATTACTGCAGGCCATAAATCACTGCAACTAAATGGAAACTATTGTAGAACCGCTGTGCTATCTAATACTATTTTTTAACTTAAAATAATTTTTTCTTTTTTACTTTCAAACGAATTTAAAATCGAAAATTATTACTATTAACTAAAAACAAATTTACATTGGACTAATTTGATGTTAAATTCGAACTATAGATTAAATCTTTTTTACTTTAAAACGAATTTTAAATCGAAAATTATTACTATTAATTAAAAACAAACTTTAAATGGACTATTTCTATCTTAAATACGAACTATGGATTATTTACCAAATATTCGGGTAAAAGCACTAATCCCGAATTCCTTTGTGCTTTTATTTAAACGATGTAGAAAACGCAATGAATTTTAAACCAGTGTTAGAACGGCTCGTGGAAGGCAGACGATAAAAAATTGCAAAACTATTACTTACCTTGAGAGATACAAAATTTTTTTCATTCCTTACGGTTGCTAGGGCCCAAGACAGACACTATTGCGACACCTGAGAAACCAATATTTTGGAGCTTATTATGGCATTAACTATACCAACAGTCACAGGACAATCGTAATTAAAAAACTGGCTGCTTCCCCGATTTTGAAGGCCCTGTGCCATAACGACTTTCACGTAATTGGGTGAAATTTTAATTGTGTCGCACACTACATCATATTCAAAGGTTTCCATTACCTTTATATTGTCGTACGCTAGGAAGCACACTTTCTTCTGGGTCTAATTCCGTGATTTACTTGATGAAATTTATAGCGGCTGTTAAAATGCCCTCTCTTATGTCAATTTTGCCACACCATCGCTGTAGCGTCGAGACGTGAGGTAATGGAAACCCCCTTTTTATAAAAATGGTTATAGGCCCAGACCCGACAGCATGCAAACATATTGCATTGGAAACATCGGATTATTTCCATTTAACTCTATTTCATGAGTATATAATTTTTTTATTTGGCACTCTGTAAAAATTGTGTTAATTTTTGCAACAGCAGCACTTGTTTTTCCCAAGCTGCCTTTGAGCTCTTTTATTTCCATTTCTAAACATTGGATTTTTTTCAAAAATAAACTGCTACCCAACGAATAGTCTAGAGCTACCGGGCTGGAATAATAAAAATCTAAATTAAAAGGCGCAATTGTAATACAATTTAATGAAATTATTACGGACTTACTCTGTTTGCGTTTCTTTCTCACAATATTGTTTTTCATCAGTGACAAACTGCTCATCCATATAGGACAACTATTTTGAAATAGAGCTGAAATATCAGCCGCCATTTGTGTACAACTTGAAGTTACTGTTACACTACTGCCCGCATTTTGTACTTGAAAGGGCTTTGCTGTCTCAGGCGTATTCATTATAGGCATAATAATAAATGCACATTCATATAAATTGTTCATGTATATTAAATAGTGTTACGAAAATAAGGTTGGGCACCACAGCGTTTATTACATCGTTAAAATAAATAAACAATAGCTGCAAGAACAACTTATACGTGCTGTTTACAAATAACCAAATCTACAACAAAAAAGAACATCGATGTGAACAGCAATCAGTTTATGCGCCGTAAACTCAGCGAGTGAAGTTTATGTGAAGAAAGTTTATAGGGAGTAAACTCGTGAAGTGAATCGTGAAGTATAAAACCAGTTTAGTTGGAGCTAACTCAGTAAAGAGAGTTAAGTGTGGATAACCTCTGGTTGAAAAAGTTGTGATCGAACCTAAGTTATAACTACGATCGGGTTGGAAGATCTTTAGGAAGAAAGATCTGTCTAGTAATTGTTGTTGTTTACAAAGTTGTAAACAGACAGAGTTATTAAGAATAAAAATTGTTATTGCCTGTAAAAATATTGCAAGCAGTGGTGCACAAAACTGTGTTGGATAAGGGATTTTTAATTAAAACCAAACATAAAATTTATTTTATTTTAACTACCATCTACGAACTCATAAACACACGTGTTTAAAAAGGTAAATACGTAACACGGATACCAATGCACTGCTTGCCGTTATGATGGAAAAAATGCAACTACAGAGCAAAATGCTTTTGGCAGAGGTACGAGAAACTTCTAGAGCTGATAATGAAAAGCTTATAGAAAAAAATTAATGCTCTGGCGAGTGCACAAGAATCTTCTAAGGTTGATAATGAAAAGCTGTTGGAGCAGGTAAAAGAATATACTAGAGCTGATAATGAAAAGCTGTTGGCGCAGGTAAAATAAACTTGTAGAGTCGAAAACCAGAACTCTCTGGCAAAAATTGCAAAGAAATTGGAAGAAGCGTCGAGTGCAACAACAGAGAAGCTGCAAGAAGTATATGAGACGGTAAGCAAAAGGGCTGATGACGTCGACTCGTATTATACCAGAGGTTTCCAGTAGAATAAAAACACCTTGCTTTGATGGTAGCACACCTCTATCCGTATTTAAATTCCAATTCGAGACAGTTGCCAACAGAAATAGATGGGACGATCAAGAGAAGGCTCTAGAATTAATATTGGCGTTAAAAGATGCTACAAAAAAATTTTAGAAACCATGCCAGCCAGCTGCAGCAACAACTGCAATGACTTAAAGGTGGCGCTACAGCGTAAATTTGGTGACGAGCACAAACGAGATTTGTACCGCATGGAGTTAAGGTGCCGAACACAGAGGGCTAATGAATCATTTCAAGCCTTTGCAATGAAAGTCGAGAGGTTGGTGTAGCTAACCTAGTAGAGCAAATTAAGATCGAAACATTCATTAATGGTATAAGGGACCCGGATATTAAGTATGCGGTGTGTGCTGCTCATAAGACAACCTTTGTGGAGACTTTTTTTATTTTTTTTTATTTTTGTTTATTAGTGTACATTATTGAAATTAAAACTAACTATAATACACAATAGTTATTTATAATTATTTACAAATATATACAAAGTCCCATTGCTGGGCTCTCAAGTATAACTTCGAAGCATAACTAATGAATTTTTGTTCAATAAATTAATTAATTACTTATTGTATTTGCCGCCAAAAGTGGTTGCTGTTGGTTCTCCGGACAAGATTATTTTCATTTTTGGAAATACTGGTTTCATATCTTAAATCATTTTGATCAACATTGCAGTTCACTGCTTTTATATTCGCCCTTCTAAAATTATGATAGAAGATAGGAATACCAATTTCATTCTGAATGAATTTAATCTTGTCCAGATACAAAAATGCCTCTGGGGGTACATATCCCTTCTGCAAAGTATTTAATATATATTCCTCGTTTATATAATATGATGCCATAATTGTGTTATTCTCAGTACATGCATACATCTTAAAATATGATTTCTTATCAAGTTTATTATGAAATTATCGATTCTAATAATGTTTGCTTTGTTATACAACTGTTTGTTAGAAATATATTTTTTTAAATCGCTTTCCTTTGATCTAAAAAGTGATGTACAAGATCTTAAGCATTTTCGTTCGAAGAGGCGAATTTTTTCCATATAAGAAGGTGAGATGTTAAACCAAATTTGACAGCCATATGAAATTATTGGTCTTATTAGAGTTTGATAGATAACAATCTTTACTTTAGTATTAATATGTTTTGAATAAAACAAACTTTTATATAAAAAGAACGCTTTTGTTGCTTTCTTGATTGTTTCTATTACATGACATAAAAGTATAAAAATTTTTCCAGATAAATTCCTAAATATTTAACAGTTTGTTTAATTAGTATCCTAGTTTTGGTCACTCTACACTGACTTCCGAAAGACTTCCACTTTCTTCTAATGTAATTTTTGCATCTTGCCACTGGAGGTCTAAATAATATTGACTCACATTTTCCTATATTTATCTTCATAATCCAATCTACAGTGTAATCCTCAAGTATATTGAACAAATTCTGTAGATTCCTATTAATTTCGTCAATTGTTTTGTCAGCATGATAAATAATAATATCATCGGCAAAAGCAATTATATTGTCCACTCTATTCAGCAAATCTAAAGTAAAAAGATTAAAAAGAATGGGTGAGTTTACTGTCCCCTGTTGAAGACCATTAACAATTCTAAAAGATTTTGTACTTTCTTGATCTTTATGAGATACTATGAAGGATCTGTCAGTTATCATATTATATATTAATACAGTTAAATGAAATGGAAATTGGTATTCAATTAGCTTAAATATTAGCCCTGGAATCCAAATACTATCGAATGCTTTCTCCAAGTCTATCAGGCATGCGCCAGTACATGATCCTCTATTCCATTTCCAGTTAACATTAGATGTAAAATAATGAACAGCATTTACCTTTGCATGTTTATGCTTAAAACCAAATTGTCTCTCATTAACCAATTCTTTCTCCTTGCAGAAGCTGCTAATGTTGTTGTTAACACACATTTCAAAAACCTTACTAATATTCGGAAAAAAGCTGATTGCTCTCAAATTTTCGGGATTCGTAATATCCTTTTTTCCCTTCCTTAATATTACAACTTTTGCCATTTTCCAATTTCCCTGGAAATAAGAATTATTTAACATATTATTAAATAAATTGCAATAGTTGGAAACTAGTTTCACAGGTATTCTCCTCAACATTATATTCGGAATTTTGTCAATACCAAAAGATGTTTTACTTCTTAAATTGGTAAAGATATCGATTATAACATCCCTTGTAATAAAATAGTTCGCTGCCTGTGATTCACTCAAGTTATCCGATCTCATCTCCGAATTAAAGTTTGTAACTGTTCTGTGTTGCGCCTCAAAATTTTCTTTTGTCCGTATAAATTGACCAACAACATTTTCAACATTCATGTGAAAAGCGTTATTCCTATCAATTGGTTTAAAATTATGGGTTGTTTCAAGAAACGCCCCGATGGTGTTAAGTATTTGCCCCGGATCACGTATTATTCTCGTTATTATCATCCTTTTCAAAATCGCCAGGCTCTAAACTCGCTCTCTGTATTATGTGTTCCTCATTCTCCCTAATTTTAATATTCGAAAGGTCTACCGATTTACATTCCATAAATCTTTTCCTAATTTCCCTAAACATTTTACTTGAATCTTTAGTATCCACTTTGGTCAATTCATCCCTAATTAAGTTATTGTATGCAATCAAGACATTATCACTAATTAACTTCCTAATCAATTTCAATTTAATTTTATACATCCTTAATTCGTTCTCTGGCAATAAATATTGTAACCGATTGTGTCTTTTAATTAAAGTGAGAATTTTACTTTTCTCCTGATGCAGTCTTTTTAATATGGTATTCTCAATTTTAGAAAAGTAATCTTGCGTCTTAACTTTTGGTGTAGCCTTTTCTATAGCATTAATAATAATCTCATTCAGTTCGCCCAAGTACAAATCAATTTCTACGTTAGACAGATTCCAGTCATTTGGTATTCCATCCGTCTCATCTAACTTGGTTAGAATTTTCCTCTCAAACTTCCTCCAAATTCGTCCATTTATAATTATACCTATATACTTTCGGTTCAATGACAAATGAGAATACTTGTTCCGCACTCATCGATGCGTTTATTTCTATAGCATTGTGATCGCTGTCAAAATCTATGGTTCTAAGACAATTTATCGAATCATTTCCCTATGAATATATAATCTACAATCAGCTATGCATACATCTAGATAAGACCCTGTACGAGGATAAGATGGGAAATTAGAGGCATACATTTTACATCTAAATTCTAATTCATTCTCAAATAACCATTCTCTAAGTTTACCGCCGTTCGAATTATTCACCGGATTTCCCCAGTCTGAATGCTTACAGTTCAAATCTTCTGCTAATATATAATAGTTATTCAGATTCCGAATATTGAGCGAGTCAAAGAGCTTAGTCATTTTCTGTTTAAAGTTGCCCTTGTTAATACCAGCCGGATAATATATTGATATTATAAATAATGATTTATTATCTAGCATTGGAACTTTTACCATACATGACTCTAAGTCACCTAATAAGCCTATGTTATTGGTATAATTTTTAAATTTCAAATCATTCCTTATCAAAATAGCAGTACCACCTCCTCTTATCGCATTTATTCTGTCCCTTCTAATTGTTCAATAATTAAAGAAATTTATCTTGTGTCTCGGATTTAGTTTTGTCTCATTTAAAAGCATAATGTCAGGATTGTTTGCGTTCAATAACTTCTGAAGGTTATATCTTCTATTCAAACTTATTATTGAATTTACATTTATACTAATTATTTTAAGATCTTTATGCACTATGTTCGTTCTTATATTAGTCATCTTTTATACACCTACCATGGAAAATATTGTGTCCATACGAGACGTTTGAATATTAAGTTGTTTTTGTATATTATTTATCTGATTAGTTAAATTAAACAACATGTTTTTTAATTCAATTAAAAATGTATTATTTATACTATCTAATTGGTTGTTAGGTTCCATCCTGTTATTGGCGCCTTCCTTAACTATATTTGCATAACTTATTCTCGAGTAGTTATGTATATTAACTGATTTATTTTCCATAAATTGTTTTTTCCTGGATTTAAGTTTAAGCTGAAGCTCTTTGTAGCGCTCGCAACCTTTATATGATGCCGGATGACCATATTTTTTGCATACTACACAATATAATTTTTCTTTCTCATTGTCCTTAATTGTTATAGGACATTTTCCCTTCTCATGGTCTAAGTTGCATTTTACACATTTAGCGGGTAAAAAACAATTTGCTGCGCTTTGCGGAGACCGTGGTATTTGCACTGGCACAGGAGACCGCTCGAGAGATACCAAGCCACATACATAAAGTGTATGGCATGAAAACCGTAAATACCAAAGAAGTTTTCATTGCAACTATCAAAGAGGTGGCAGAGAGTCTTTTGGCCGAAAAAGAGCAAAGGGCAAAAAGGAAGTGCCAAAACTGTGGCTCAGAAGTGTAAGATTTTCGTCACCATTCAGACATGAAAAGTGGGAAAACACTGGCTATAGAAAACCAGAAACATTTCGTAACCATCACCCTACCAATAGACGAGAGTCGAATAAGATGGGCTTAGGTATACACAACAGAAAACATGTAAATGAGCGCCGTAGTGTGAATGGTGTTGGGCATAAAAGAGGCTGTGACATGAAGATATTGCCACGTAACAGTGAAACTTGTTACAAGAGTGAAAAGAGTTAAGACGAATGTGAGATAGCCGCTGATAAAACAAGTGATAAGGCCAAAGAGACCATTATCAACATCAGGCAATTACGTCTTGGGGGCCCGTGATAGATTGAAAGCCAGGTATGATCGAGCAGCATGCGCTAAAGGCTTCCATGAGGGACAACTGGTACTGCTCTACAATCCACAGCGGAAGAAAAAAGTGTCCCCAAAGCTGCTTACTAACTGGGATGGACCTTATAAGGTAGTCAAAAGACTGAACGATGTAGTTTACTGAATACAGAAACACAACAGCCTAAGAACTAATATGAAAGTAGTGCACATAGAACGATTAGCAAGCTACGGGAGAGGAAGTTATGAGCCTATACAGGCTTAAGTGGGCGGCAGTGTTACGAAAATAAGGTTGGGCACTACAGCGTTTATTACATCGCTGCAATAAATAAATAAAAGCTGCAGGAACAACTATACGTGCTGTTTACAAATAACCAAATCTACAACATCAACCATTAGCAGAGATAAAGTAAATAAAAATAATACGGTAATAACAATAATTAAGCAGCAAAGAACACAAGTAACAGACAATAAACAAGCAACAACAAATACTAAGAGCTGAAAGAGGTAGATGTTTACATAAAAAGAAATTAAAAGAAAGAAATGGAATCTACCTGAAATATCGGGAGGTTCGAGAGCTTTCGATGTGTTGTTTACTCAGCCATATAAAAAGCACATCGATGCGAACAGCAATCAGTTTAAACTCAGCGAGTGCAGTTTAAGTAAAGTGAACTCAGCAAGTACAGTTTGTGTGAAGAGAGTTTACAAGGAGTAAACTCGTAAAGTGAATCGTGATGTAAAAAGCCAGTTTAGTTGGAGCTAACTCAGTAAAGAGAGTTAAGTGTGGATAACCTCTGGTTGAAAAGGTTGTGATCGAACCTAAGTTATAACTACGATCGGATTGGAAGATCTTTAGGAAGAAAGATCTGTCTATTAATTGTTGTTGCTTACAAAGTTGTAAACAGACAGAGTAATTAAGAATAAAAATTGTTACTGCCTGTAAAAAGATTACAAGCAGTAGTGCGCAAAACTGTGTTGAATAAAGGATTTTTAATTAAAACCAAACACAAAATTTATTTTATTTTAACTACAATCTACGAACTCATTAATAAATGTTTTTAAAAAGTAATGTGAATAAATTTAAAATATGTTTTAGAGAATGTGATTCCGATTATAAAATTTATTACTATTTCTTAATACAAAATAGCTTCTTACGTATATTGTAATGTGCAAAAAGAATAAACTAAAAAATTAGCTTTAATAAACATTCTTAGGTGACAAGCAAACATTTTTACTCTAATGATAGATAAGCAATTATGTATCTATGTAATTCTTAGAAAAAATTAAAAAGAACTTCGGATCAGCAACTACTAGTTTCCGAGGTGTAGGCCACTTAGTTTCAACATTTAGTTGGGTAGTATCTTGAAATTTTGATATACAAAAAAAGAATATCAGGTAAAAGATAATTTCAATGATTTTAATTTGGTGTGTAAAAATTTTGGTTAAATTGGTCTATCGTGAACCAGGGAGAAAGAAAAACTTTTGTATGTTGATTTTTCAAAAATAGCATTTATTTGATAAATAAATTTATACTCCATATGAGCTTTCTTGGCAATAATTTGGTATATAATTTGTAGTATTTTATATTTGTTAATATGTACATATATGATAATATTATTTTTATATATGTACTTAGATAAAAAATATTATTTAAACTTATATTATACAAAGCGTATACAATTCGAAAATTTATAATACCTGTCGTTGTGATTCAAACAGCTGTTTCTTTTCCATTTTTAATTATTTATATATACACATTGACAAAAACATATGACACGTTTTTAAGTGTTCTATAGGTGGCAAAAAGTTTACATTTACGATACATTTACGATGTCTACGTTCGGCTAATGAGGCCTTTACTCTTTCCGTTTACAACTTTGTAAATAGCAACAATTACTCGACAGATCTTTCTACTTAAAGATCTTCCAAACCGATGGTAGTTACAACCTAGGTTCGATCATAACCTCTTCAACCAGAGTTTAACCACACTAAACTCTCTTAACACCGAGTTCAAACCAATAAGACGTTCGTTGAGTTTACACCAAATAAACTGTTCTCGCTGAGTTTAATGCACATAAACTGATTGCTGTTCGCACCGATATGCTGTTTATTTGTAGCAATATATTTCCAAAACCGATGTAGAAGAACGGGCGTAAAAAGGATACAAAGAAATGTGTTAGTCTATTAATTATGTATATAATATATCATTCGATATGTGTTTTAAAAGTATTTTTAGTCCAAGAACAATATTATAAATTTTTATTCGGTAATCCGCATAATTTAAAATGCGAATCAAGGTCTGTAATCAATTTTCCAGATTATCAAGGTTTTGCTGTACTATATATGATAGCAATCAGATCGGTTATGACATACGATTTCCCAACCTGGTTCACTATTTCACCAATAGTGAATACACTACATTACATATTATTTCTATCTAAAACCCGGTGTGCTTCGTTGCCCATATCGTATTTATTATTGTTACAAAATTAAGGTTGGGCAACCCTGTCGTTTGTTACATTGATAAAAATATATAAACAAAAACAACGACGTGCTTATTTACAAATAAAATTAAACGGCAGCAAAATAGACATAAAAGAAAACAAATAACAATGATATCCAACAACAAACAACAAAAGCTAAAAGAAGAAGATATTTACATTCGCATGGCTTCATAAGAACTAAAAACAAAGTAAAGGAAAGAAATGGATTGTATCTGAATATCGAGATGTTCGAGAGCTTTAGAAGTATTGTTTACTTAGCCATACAAAAAGCACATCAATGCCCAGCGAACAAGTTTATGTGTGGTAAACTCAGTGTGAAAAGACTTTATTGGTTTGAACTCGATGTGAAGAGAGTTTATATGGAGTAAACTCATGAATTTAGTCGTGAAGTAAAAACCAGTTTAGTTGTAGCTAACTCAGTCAAGAAAGATAAGTGTGGATATCTTTGTAACAACTTCACCTACGCAGTCTCGCTATTACTCTAGAAATGGAAGCTACCCTGTATTCCGGCCGTGCTCAGTTTGGGTCTGGTTCTTCTTCTAGAGTAAAGTAAATTAAGATTCACACATAAAATTAAAAAATTTATTGAGGATAGCAATTTTAAACTATCTACCGAAATTTTGCCTGTCTACTTCTTACCCTTATTCCTTTAGCGAAAAAATTAAATAAAAACGTTTAGACTCATTTTTTTTAATAAAACCGAGATAAATAAATTTATTACACAAAGTTAAGTTTAAATTTAACACACATTAAAACAATATGTATATATAAAAAAGAAAAATAACAACATTAAAAACAAATGAAAAATTCTTTAAGTGAAAAAACAAATATAAAAAATTAAAATCTTTTTTTCTCCTTTTTTTTGTGTTTTCTCTTTTTTTTATGAAAAATTAATAATCAAAATAAAAAAGTACTCACCTTTTCAGTCAAAAAAAAAAAAAAAAAAAAAAAACAAGTGTTCCCAAGCGCTTGTTCGCACGTATGTATATTGATGTGGTGAAAAATGGTGAAAATTAGTTTCTAAAATTATTTTCTTTTATAAAAAGTGAATTATATAGTCAATAATGCATTTTAATAAAAACAAAAAAAGTAATAATAATAATAATGGAAAAGATCTTAAAAAAATTTAAAATAATTATAAAAATAATTTAAATTAAAAAAAAAAAATTAAAATTAAACATTAAACAATCCTTTTTTAATAAAAAATTTGCCTCAAAAAATCCAACCAAATTGATTTTTTTCTTTTGCTTGCTATTTATATGAAATTTTCTTGCTTATTTTCTTTTATTCCTTTTCCTCTAGCAATGATTTGATAATCATCTTTAAGCTAAATATTTTTCTTCTTTTTTAATGAAAGAAATTGTTTATATATAACGTAAAGATGGTCGATGTGGCAGTGCTGCCAAATTGACAGAGTGACACAAAATATACCAAAATCCCACAATACAGTGTTGTATTTTTATTTTCGTAATACTGCCTCCCACTTAAACCTGTTCGTCCCGAATAGGCTCATTATCTTTCTTCCTATATCTCGCAAGTCGCTCTGGATGCACCACTTTCATTTTTGAACGTGAGCTATTTTTCTTCTGTATTATGTATACCACATCATTTAACCTTTTGACTACTTTGTAAGGTCCATCCCAGTTAGTTTGCAGCTTGGGAGACAATCGTTTTTTACGCTGTGGGTTGTAGAGTAGAACCAGTAGTCCCTCATGGAAGCCTTCCGTATTTGCTACACGATCATATCTGGCTTTCATTCTATCGCTGATCATTTTAATTCGTGAGCGCACAAATTCTTGAAGTTCATTGTGGCTTTCCTGTTATTTAGCATATGTGGCATTCCTCTCTGTGGTAGGCTTAACACCAAGCTCTAAGTCACCAGGTAGTTTTAGCTCAGTCTCAAAAATAATCTTGGCAGTGGATTTAGATGTTGAGTCATGGACAGCTAATTTGTACGCCAGTAGAAACCGCCCCAATCCTTTTGTTGCTCGCTAACTTCTTTTCGCAAATATTCCTCCAGGGTTCGATTAAATCGTTCTACCATTCCATCAGACTTTGGGTGAAGCGGCGTCGTTCGAGTCTTCTAAATACCGTATATCTCACACATTTCTTTAAATACAGCAGACTCGAAATTTCTACCCTGGTCGGAATGTAGCTCTATTGGAACCCCATAGAGGCATACGCAGTTGTTCACAAAAACATTTACAATTGTGTTCGCCTCTTGATTGGGAATGGCATACACAATGGCCATTTGCTGAAATAATCCATCACGACGGGAACATAACGATTTCCTGTATTACTGACAGGAAACGGGCTTGTTACGTCCATCGCTATCCGTTCGAAGGGTGCGCCCGAGTTATATTGTTGCAGCTGACCTCAGATTCTTTTTACTGGACCCATAGCTGGAATACACTGGGTACAGTTTGCTATTCAATCTGCCACTGCTTGCTGACACCCAACCCAATAAAAACGTTGTTTTAGTTTCTCCAGAGTCTTTGTCACTCCAAGGTATCCTCCGCCGGCTCCTTTATGGAACTCATTCAAAACTTCATTCATCTTGGAGGAAGGCACCACTATTAGGTTGGATGAAGTTTTACCATCAGCACTTTCCCAATGTCGATATAAGCACCTATTAATCAACTTCAAACTGTTCCATTGTGCCCAATACGCTTTTGTAAGGGGACCTTCTGCTGATATTTCATTGCGAGTGGGCCGTCTATTCTCTTCTTTTGCGGCTATAATCTTTGCCAATATTGGGTCACTCCTGTGCGCTCCTGACCAGTCTTTGTTTGCGTTAGCCGGATATCAAGGATAGATTCCTTCCACTCAGCTTTCACACAATGTTTACATTCCAAATCACCAGGCCGACGTGGGAGCAGCATTTTCATGTCTTATGCCACTTCGGTGTTCAATGCTAAAATCATAGGTCTGGAGGCGCTCAATTCAACCTGCCAACTGTCCTTCAGGGTTCTTAAATTGCAGCAGCCATCTCAGTTCGGTATGATCGGTCCTAAGCAGAAAATGTTGATCATATAGGTAATTATGGTAATGTTTTATGCATTCTAGCACAGCCAGTAGTACTTATGGTATTGTTTTATGCATTCCAGCACTGCCAGTAGCTAACGTCGAGTCACACATTAATTCCGTTCAGGCGTCGACAGCGTGCGGCTATAGTAGCCTACGACCTTTTCCGTCCCATCGACCACCTTTGAAAGTACACCACCAATACCATATTCACTGGCATCACTGTCAAGGATAAATTTTTCACCAGTCACTGGATACGTCAAAACCGGTGCAGCACACAATAGGTCCTTTAGTGTCTGGAACGCCTTTCCTTGTGACTCTCCCACGATCGAAAAATTAGGCATGAATCGTTTGTAATATGTGCAGAGCCACAAAATGCTGCGTAATTCATGAAGATTCTGGGAACAAGGCCATTCCTATATTGCTCGTATTTTATCTTCATCTGTGTAAATACCATCTGCTG
This sequence comes from Wohlfahrtia magnifica, assembly GCA_023159175.1. Classification (NCBI taxonomy): domain Eukaryota; kingdom Metazoa; phylum Arthropoda; class Insecta; order Diptera; family Sarcophagidae; genus Wohlfahrtia; species Wohlfahrtia magnifica. Next base: position 4,782 of record JAKWBJ010000340.1, on the reverse strand, counting down.
TAACTAGATGCCCCAAATATTTTACCTTTTTTTGGAACAATGCACATTTCTTCACGCTTAATTTTAGTCCAGCCATTGATATTCGTTGTATAATTTCTGCCAGGTTTTTGAGGTGTTCGTCAAAGGTTCTGCCCATCACTATTATGTCGTCGAGGTAAACCAACAAGTCTTCCATAAGCCGCTCAAATGTGGCCGGTGCATTGCAGAGCCAAAATGGCATAACTTTAAACTGTCACAAGCCACCGCTCGCACTGAAGCAGTTTTTTTCCTTATCCTTGTCCGCGATCTCTACCTACCAATACCCGCTTTGTAGATCCAATGTAGAGAACCACTTTGTTCCAGTTAACGTGTCGAGCGTATCGTCAATTCTAGGTAGCTGGTAGCTGTCCTTTTTAGTGACACCATTCAGCTTCCTGTAGTCTACGCAGAATCTTTTACTACCATCTTTCTTTTTAACTAAGACTAGAGGTGAGCTCCAAAGACTCGATGATGGTTCAATTACACCGCTTTTCTCCATTTCATTGACCAGCTTCTTAGCCTCATTACGTTTTGCCAGAGGTATACTTCTGGGTGCCTATTTTATCGGTCTCACTTTGCCAGTATTAATGTCATATTCGACTGTAGCTGTTTTACCTTGACTTTTATTTTTCGTGGCGAATACCTCTCTAGCAGCTTTTTGGCTTAATTTTTTTCTGAAGCTGCTAGACCTGCTATCTATTTCTCTACATTTTCGTCAAATATCTGTTGGGCCTTAGCTGATATAACGGCAGGTTCTGGCAATTGTTCGCTTTTTATTACCGCCTTTACTGGACTACATTGGCCTACTTTGGAGTTTTTACAAATTAATTTTTCGTAGCTTGATAGATTGAGTACTCACACTGGGACTATTCCTTTTTTAATTCGATTTGACTAGGGCCTTTGCTGATAACAAGTCCACCTTAATTTCTGCTGGTTCTACTACCCACAAGCGGTTGTCCTCACAATCTCCCTCTATACGTGCCCATATCAATGACTCCATATGATTTGGTAATTTTTGTTGTGTGTGTAGCAATAAATCTTCTGGCGTGCACTTGATGCTGGTATCCCACGTCGAGAGGCATGTCTACGTTACGCCAACTGTTTATCTGTTGCCCCATTTTCAAATTGATGCCATGGGCTATCATAAAATCGGCACCAATATAACGTCGTCTACAATATCGGCGACAATAAAAATATCGCTATAGTCACCTTCACCTCAATTTTTCCGTAGACAGCGGCAGACTCTCCAGTAGCTGTTCGTAGTCTGATATTGTTGAGTGCCTCACACTTTCCCTTCACTATATCGGGTCTGATTATAGACTGTGTCGCACCGGTGTCTATAGTGAAGGTGTATTGTCTGTCATTAATGTACCCGCGCTCTGTAAGGTTACAGTTATTTTTCTGCATCACTGATATGGAGATTGTGGGGCCCTCGCTTGTGGGAGCTAGCTCTTGCCACTCAGTGCTAGTTCGTTTTAGTTTAACGGGGACTCTTGTTGTTTGATGGTAGTTGGCCCGTTTATTATTTCTTGGTGGTGAAACGGATCTGGATCTTTTGCATGGCGCTTTAGTTTCTTTGGAAGTGGCCGCTCTTTCCATAGTTAAACATTTCAATTTTGACCTGCTCAGCTATGTGCCGCTTTACCACCTCCTCTACTTTGTTGATTTCATCATCTTTCTCTGCCACAACTTCTAGATTACGTACCTTGTGTATTGTTGGCTTTGATATTGTGCGAGCTGTCTCCTGAGCTAGTGCGAACGCCACAGTATCTGCAAAGGTTGTCTTTTGTGTTTCACATACAGCTAGTTTAACATCAGGGTCTCGAAAGTCGTTGACGAAAGCTTCGGTCTTAAGATGATCTACTAGTGGGTGATTTTCCTCTGGATAGATAAGCTACACCAACCTCTCGATTTCCATTGCAAAGGTTTGTAATGATACATTAGCCTTTTGCGTTCGGCACCTTAATTCCATATGATACAGCTCTCGTTTATGCTCATCGCCAAATTTACGCTATAGCGCCACCATTCATTCGCTGTAGTTGTTTCTGCAGCTGGCTGGCATAGTTTATAGAATTTCCGCTGCAGCACCTCTTAAGGCCAAAATTAATTTCAGAGCCTTCTCCTCATCGTCCCATCCATTTCTGTTGGCTCTAGTATCGAACTGAAATTTATATACGGATAGGGGTGAGCTACCATCAAAGCAAGGTGTTTTTATTCTGCTGGAAACTTCGGGTATACTACCCACTGGTTCTTGTTTTTGCCACTGGAGACTGTTGATTTTCCCCACCATTACAACAAATTTTCGTCAACAGTCTTTTCTAAATTTAACACTTTTGCTTCGACGCCAGTTACTCTTTTACTGACCGTCTCATATATTTCCTGCAACTTCTCAGTTGTCGCTTTAGAAGTTTCTCGTATTTCGGCTCTACAGTTTTCTAGTAGCTCAATAGAAGTTTTCTCAAGTTTCGTTTCAATTTTTGCCAGAAAGTTCTGGTTTTTAGCTCTAGAAGTTTCTTGTGGCTCAGCTACTACATTAATTTTTCCTATGAGCTTTTCATTATCAGCTCTAGAAGTTTCTTGTGCCTCAGCTACTACACTAATATTTTCCATAAGCTTTTCATTATCAGCTTTAGAAGTTGCTTGTGCCTCTAGAAGTTTCTCGAGTTTCAGCTCTACATGTTTCTCGTAGCTCAGCCAAAAGCATTTTGCTCTGTACCTGCATTTTCTCCATCATAGCAGCCAGCAGCGAGTTAACATCTATAGTACTTGTTGTTGTAGGGGCACTCATCTCAGGCTCATTCTCGTCATCAAATTCGTGATTATCGATGTCTATACCACGTCTCTGAAATTCCTCTAACAGACGTTTTTATAGTTCCGTTTTGTTACCGGTTGTTGACAGCTCTAATTTATTTAATTCCCGTTTGTGACTGTCCACTTTAAATTCTTTGAATTTCATTTTACTCCGTTTAATTTATTATTTTGTTTTTTATTGTTTAATTATTTTATTTTATGTACGCAATCCCACTTCTGTCACCACTGTTACGTTTTAACCTTTTTAAAACGTTCAAGTTCGTTAAAATTGCGTTAAAATAAAATATACATCACTTTACTTTGCTGTTTTACAATTTTTATTTTACTACACAATAACTTTGATACTGTTTGTCTTAATAGAACACTTAATATTCGTTTATACAACACTTTTATTTCCGCCTTAACACGTCTTCTTTATCTTACGACAGCCAAACGATAACTAAACTCCGTAGGCAAAGCAGTCTCCATATATACCTAATTGCCTACAGTTTGGAAAGTTCGGGAAATATCGACCATCTTCTATTTTCATATCTGTAAATTCGAATGTAACGTAAGGATGGTCGATGTGGCAGTGCGGTCAAATTATATGTATATATGTATATATATATAATTTTGAATTATTATTAAACGAAAACCGATTTTTTTAAAAGTGCTACTTTTCGAATTATTCGAAAACCGGTTTTTGATAAAAGTCGAATAATCGAGATCCCTAATATATATATATATATATATATATATATATATATATATATATATATATATATATATATTAGGGATCTCGATTATTCGACTTTTATCAAAAACCGGTTTTCGAATAATTCGAAAAGTAGCACTTTTAAAAAAATCGGTTTTCGTTTAATAATAATTCAAATAACCGGTTAACTTGTTATTTTATTTAAATAAAATTGTTCCTAATTCTTGAAGCGCAGAGCTAGAGAGCTTAAAATTAAAGTGGCAATCAATATTAACAATAGTTCTAACAAATCTCATAAAAACTATGCCAAAACGGTGGGCGGAGGTCATAAAAAACAAAGTTCATTACACAAAGTATTGAAAGTTGCTAGAGTTTCGAACTGCTACTCAAGGATCTAATTTCATTTTTGTTGTATTACTTGGTAGAGAATGTAGTTAAAGGTCTATTATTATAGTTTTAATTTTGGTGCCTATGATAAAAACAATTAAATGTTTTACTTTGAATAAATCTATTGGTGATATTAATTGCCTCGACAAGAAAATTTGCTTAGATTTCGAGAAGCACTGTATTTAAATTTATGCACCACGTATTCAATAGTGCGTGTGTCACTGTGGTATGTTGGGTAAGAACTCACCTTCCAGCCAAGAAGTCGTCGGTTCAATCCCAGGCCACACCGTCTGACGATTTTCAACAGCGAAATCACCTCACAACGTTACTAGCGACTGGTTATGTGTATTTACGCTATGAAAAACTTTACTAAGTAATATACCTGCCGTTCGGAATCGGCGCTTGTGGATTTGTGGGCTTCCAATGAGTCTAGTTGATCATTCTCAATATATAAAAATCAATATTTATTTACAGAAGATAAGAAAATGTTGTCTTTGCTCAAGAGTGCATATCTTTTTCGCGTTTTTTGTGAGACGTTCAAGGTTGTCATATATACAAAAATAATTAAATTTATACAAATAGTTAAAGGATGAGCATACTTTCAATAAAAAAATAAACAAACGTATAAAAATTATACTTATTTTAAATTAACCAGTTGTTCGTGTTAAATTAACCGGTTTATTCGCTATTCGAAAAATGAAGAATTGAAAAAAACCGTGTTCAACAAAACCAAAAAAACCGGTTAAAACCGATCGAATAAATAGAAAATTTAATGAATGAAAAATAATTTTCATTCTTGGAAAAACCAGATGAAGTAACAAATAACAAAAAAATATATTTTTTAAATAAAATAAATAAAAATAAATTTGTGA